>LOJH01000236.1:42362-53473 GCA_001685095.1 Ellobius talpinus | reverse complement strand
GCTAGTTCCAGGACAAGCTCCAAAGCTACAGAGAAACCCTGTCTCGAAAAAAAATAATAATAACAGAATTTGAGGTAGCAGTCATTAAACACATGGCAATGGAAAAGGCAAATGGCAGCAAATGACTAAGTCCACTTCCTACTTCACCCTGTGAGATTCTGAGACACAAATTTATTTTTTAAATGTACTGCTTTGGAAACTGACACATTCAAAAGAGCTATTGTTGGGAAAACATAGGCAGAAGTAACTCTGATTAAAATAAATCCTCAGTATTCTCTTGTGTTCTACAATGTGCCAGCTGCACTGTAAGGTGACCATGGTAAAGAATACTGTGCTAGTTTTGAAGTAGCTAGAATGAAGGGTTTTGAGTGTTATCACTACAAAAAATGATAAAAACATAAGGTGCTGGATATGGTAAATACCTTGATTTTATTATTCCATAGTCCCTAGTATATTAAAACATCACCCTATCAACTATGAGCAATGTGTAAATTAAGATAAACTACAATAACACACACGCGCGTGCGCGCACACAAACACACACACAGAATAGGAGTTGTGTTGAACTGACTAATCTTGATTTTCATTGCAGACTTATCAATGAATCCTTGAGGGACCAGCTGTTGGTGACAATACAGAAGACCTTCACATACACTCGCACCCAAGCTCAGCACCTCTTCATCATCCTCATGGAATGCATGAAGAAGAAGGAACTGGTATGTCAACCCTGTAGGTGGCAGGGCACTCTCATGCTCCCAAATGTTTGCTTCCATCCTGTGCCCCTTTCTCCTCCGGGCCTTACTTTCACGGTCCTCCAGAGGTGCCACTGGCCCCAGAACTCATGAATTTTTTAGTGTTGGCTTGAATGACATGTGTGTAGCCAGGTTTCCCACAGTTTCCCTGGTTTTGGTTCACCCCAATGCTTCAGAATATCTCAACCAAATGAGCCAAGGAGAATATAAAATTGGTTTCCTCTGGGAATGTTCAGTGGAGCCTCTCATGGGGGTGGGGTTCCACTTCTCTTGTAAACTGAGAGTCACTGGGTGTTTCTAGTCACCACAGATTTAGTGATATAGCATCCAAGTTAATATGCTCAGTAGTACAGATGGAAAATGGACTGAGTACCGCAGAAGCTCTGGAACAACTGTGTAAAGTTTCTGTAGTGCTATCTAGATGCTGCTCAAATGTTTCTTACATCAGTCCAAAGTGTACTCCAGATGTGGAGTAACCTGCAAAGACACTCTGGCAGGGTGAAGAGAAACAACGCAAGCTAACACTAAGGAGCCTTTAATATACACCAGGCAGGGAGCTGAGTCTTCCTGTCTATTAACACAGGTGATCTTTTCAACTCTCCCAGTAAGAGAAACAAATGGTACCTTCACCTTTCACTTAAGGAAGCTCAGGCTCACTTGCTGAGCAATGAGAAAATGAGATGTAAAACCAGTGATGGTCAGCATTTTTATTCAGCAATTGTCTCATTCAAACTGACAAGGCTGAACTGTACACTCTGGGAAGGTTCCTGTCAGGCTCTCAGGAAACAAACTATTCTCAAAGGCCAATTGAGCCAGTGATGAAGGCAAACAAACATTTAGATGAAATAACAGGTTCAATAAACAAGGCATTCTTCAGAAGACATCCACACACCCCTGTCAATCAAGGCTTCCAGAAGCTTCCAGGCTTGGGATGATAACAGAAAAACTGGAGACATCTCTAATTTCTGAATATCTATATGGCCACATATGTACCCTGACATCTGGTAGAGAGGGGCCAAAAATGTCATTAGAATTCATGGCCATGAGACTGTCATGCTTGTTCCTTCCATGAGACTTGAGAGGATTTTCTTCTGAGTTCTGACTGTGTTTAGATGCTGAGGCCAAAGCTAATGATAAACTCTCACCATGACCAGAATTTTTAGTAGCCTTGAAATTTCCTAGAAAGGCAATTCCAGCAAAAATTCTAGGAGCCGTTAGAGGTTATAAAACTAAATGATATTGGATGAGCTTGCCAGGGTGTTTTATGAGACTGTCCTATATAATTCTGCTAGATAATTATCATTCCATCATGAACCCCGAGGAAAAGTTTGAGTGCATTTCTAGAGCAGAAATGATAAGGGCTGATAAGGTTGTTCTTAATTTAAATGATTTCCATTTCTGAGGAACAGTATGGACAGTACTCGATGCTTTACACATGAGGGGAAAACAAGGTAGTAGTTTCTCTTTTGGGGAAAGCAGAAGAGCAAATTGGGGCATCACCTCCCTTAGAGGTAAGGCATCCACATACAATCCAAAAGAGCCAGTTGGGAGGGTCTTTGTGTAAAGTAATCTGCACTCACCAGACTGTAGCACACCACATACAGAACAAACGGGACACTGCAAGGTGAAATCCCTCTTCCTTCTTACACTTCAGCTGTTCTTTGATTTCCTTTCCAAGCTCTATGAGATATAATTTTCTACAGCAAATCTAACTAATTCAACTAAAGCTCTCAGTTCTATGGCTAATGTAGCATCATTCCCCTGACCACAGCCAGTTAGCTCACACAGCAAAGAACATCACTAGAAACACATATTTAGATGGGTCTGTTGATGTTTCCGGCAGGGGAAGCAGCCCTGTGCATTCTACTAGCTTCACATATAGTTCTTAAAATTCATTTCTCCTTTGCTTATGCAAAACCTGCCACGTCATGCCTCCAAGAAACCAGCAGTCTCCAGGCTGGTCAGGCATTTTCCCCTCTACTCACACATGAATTTTAAAGTTGTATTGCCAAATCTGCACGCATGAGCACTACTAGATGGAAACAGCAGACACATTGATGACTCATCCCTCATATTCAACAGAAGCTGCCTTTGAGAGAAGTCAAAGCCCATACGCTTGTCCACTTGCTTCCCCATCACAAAATATCCTGATCTAAGTTTCTTCCTTTTTATCTGGTATCAGAGGAAAGGGTATTCTACGAAGGTTCTCCCAACGTGGGCCACATACCCACCCCACTTCATACTTCCTCTGTGGTCTTGCCCTAGGAAGGGTGCTTGCTTTTTCTTTTCAACAATAACCTTCTTTGTTACTCCGCCTGAGGGGTCCACCTTTATTTCTACTTTGCCAGTCTGTCAGTAGAACCGTTTTCCTCTCATCCTCAAACTTCTACATCCTCTCCTCTTTCCCTTTTCTTTCTCGTGGCTTTCGCCCATTGAAGCCACACCATGTGAAGTTTTCTTATTATTCCTTTATGTCATTTTTAAGGATTTAAAATCTTCTACCATGGGATATTACATCCATATCTCCTTGAAATTCTGTCATATTTTTCCTTTATGTGTTCTGAGATTATGTCCCTGGGCTCATAAGACTTTGCAATTGGCTGTATTTCCTAGTGAATCATTGTCTGCCATTCTTCAACAACCTCATTCATTCCTGACAATGTCTCTGCCTTGCATTTCAGCTCATCTGGCATTAATGCAATTACATCAGCTTCTCTCGGTTCATACTTTCCTGGTAATGAAAGCTTCCATGTCTTTTTTTTTTCATTTCCAATCTTTATATACCTTACTGCTAGGTGCATTTCTCAAGAAATATAGCTTTCATCTTTAATATCATTTAAATAGAGCTAGTATAGTAAGCTTTCCCTATTTGCATGTGTTTCTGAGCTGTTTACCCTAAATAAGCTTCTTTTACATTTTATTCAGTCAATGAGACAGTCTCACCTGCTGAGCCTCCTAAAGTATTTCAACGTAGTACCCCATTTTCTTGATAGTAACTTACACCTCTTGCTGGCATCAGCAATAACCTGTTTTGGATGTTATTCATAAAACTGTATTTCTCGCCTTAACCTCTTGCCTTGTCTCCACAAGAATAATTGAAACTTGCTTAGAATGCCTTGCTTGGTTTCCCATTGTTAATTCAAATTTTTAATATCTAGAAACATCAGTTTCCCCAATTCCCCCAAAGGCCCACCCCCACACCTCCATAACATGCCACCTTCCTGCTCTCATGTCATTTTCTCAGTCCTGTGCTTCAGGGCCTCCCTTTTTCTACCAACACTGCCACCTGAGCCAATCATTGCCAAGCTGTCTTGGTGTTCTTTTGGCACTGTTTCTGGTGTCTGCCTGCTTTGCCTGATTCCAGTTGCTACCATTCTCATTTTTTTCTTCATTAGGACAACGTGAATTGTTTCCCCTGACTTGGTAGGGAAACCCTTTCCCCTCCTTTATGTTTTCTGCACACTGCTCCTGCCTTCACCTTTTGGGAGCCCAGTTCAGATTTTGTCACCTGCTTCCTTGGCAATCCTCATTATGGCCAAACTAATGACCTTTTGATTCTAGAAGAGCTGGGCGTGTCATTACCACGTGATCACTTCCCTTTACCACCCTTCCTTCCATCGAGTTTCCCAAGTTTCCAGCTCTTAGTCAAAACAAGCCATTCTTTCTGCTGTTGTTTCCACGTGTTCAAATCACATGCAGCTGAGAGCATCCGGTTGAGACATCTCATAACTGCTGAGTACAATTCCAACCTGAAAGATCAGGGAATAGATTAATTACCAGTTGCCTTGTGGCCTGTTTCTAAGATACTCGTGGTGGAAGCCGTTCACACTGGGTCTCTTACACAGTTTGCTATGCGGACCCTCTAACTGGCTTTGTAAGAGCCCATGACAGCCAGATACTTGACAGCAGTGGCAGGAGAGTGAGCCCATGAGGTTGATTTTAACAATGACCCACTGAGTCGACACCAGGAATAAATGCATTTTGTTCATGATATTTCTCTCAAAGTATTCATACACCAGATTTTTCCCCATAAAGGCAAAATGCAATTCCACATTTATGTTGGAAGATAAAAATTAAATAAAATACTAATGACTTCACATTCATTTATTGCTTTGTCCAAGATGGCTTCGTAGTACTACTTGATTAAGATGTTATGGGAGGAGGACATCTGAATTGTATTCTTAACTTGAAATTTAGATGATTGCAATTTTCCTTCTTCATCACATGATTTTGGTTGAAAGCTTCAAGAATTGTAGTAATTATGCCACTATTATTTCTTACTCCTAAGCTACAGTTGTGAGAATAATGTAACGACCCAGTAGTTTGTTTTGACTTTCAGTTGTATATTGAGAATTTATTGGAGACTTGATGGTTTGAAAAAGGGGAGTGGGAATCTCTTAATTACAGTTCATGATAAAAATTAATTTAATATTGTTTTTTCTGAGTATTTGAGAGACTGTGTGATGCACTTTCATAGCCTTTATGACTTCGGAGCATGGCTTTCCTACCTATTTCCTTAGAGCCAATTCTCATTTGCAACCATGGTTCTAAAACCAATAAGCACTGAAATGGTATTAGCAGCATTTATCCAACTCAGCAAATTAGAATGGACAGGAATGAAAATGAACCAATTTTTCCTTAAACTTTATCAGTTAAGAAGCATATAAGGACTACTGTCCAATTCTGGTCAATTTGGACTTCCCCTGAGTAAGTAGCTTATAAGCAAAGTCTATTGCCCAAAGTTCTGAAAGGTGGTAAATTTCAGAGCGAGGTACCAGAAGACTGGGCATCTGGTAGGAACTTTCTTGTAGAAGATGATTTCTTTCTGAGCCTCCACAGGATGGAAGGGGCAAGCAGGCTTCTTCAGAACACTTTTCTAAAGACACTAATCCCATTCATGAGGGTGAAGCCTCTATGACCAAGTAAGTTCATAAGCACCCCACTTGGTGACACCATCATGTCTCTGATTAAGATTTCATATATGTAAATGTAAATGTGGAGGGCCGGTCACAAATATTCAGAGCACAGCAATCATAGCAACATCTGCTAGGGAACATGGAAAAGAGCATGATGGGGCTGGGGAAGGGCACATTATATCTACTCCTAACTTAGACCATAACAGATACACAATCAGATAAGCTCCACTGATAGGCTGGTTAATATGGTCTCCTCATAGTAGCTGAAGCTATATCACTTCATTAGCATCATAGTCTCCCTTGGGTAGGGCACAGAAGTAAGGCCAGGAAATACAACATGTGCTGATAAGAGGCAGGGAGGAGGGTCAAGAGTGACATAGGTGTGGGGTTCGTGTATGCAGTTCTCAAAAAAAATAAAGCTAAAAACAATGTGCTAATGGAGTAATGGAAGCAAGGACATTAGATCACCATTTTGTCTCTTTTCCGGACCCTTCTTTGAAGTGGGTATTCCATTTTCTCTTCCTGCTGAGACTTTTCTACAGATCTAATTTAGACTCTCAACTTTCCATTTTCTTTGTACTTCTTAAATTCACTTTTGCTTTCCATTTTCCTCCCTCTCTTTCCCAGCTCCATAAGCTGATGTTTATCAAAGATTGATTCGTGACGCTTTTCCTTTGGTTTGCTATTATAACTTCTGCTGCTTTAGGACTAGGTGTGAATGCACAGCTACCTCGTCTCCTCATCTGCATTCTACACCCTCGCTCACACCCTCGTTCTGCCTTGCTCTGACTACTGCTGCTCTATGGAAGCCTGCCCTGGTGATTCACTATCCCTCCCTGTACACTGCATGGACTGGCAGATTTCCATAAAGAGTAGAGAGCATTTGTACTAGGCATACTCCGTAGGTTTTTGCTCTCCAACAACCCTGTAAAACTAAAGCCATTCTGAACTACTCAGTCACAGAAAAACAAGCCATTAACAGTGAAATTACCTGCCAGGAGTGAGAAGGAAACACGAAACATGCAACAAACCCGCTTAGGAGTTTATTAGAGGGGGCGTGTATAGGCCTGATGAAGGTTGGTGTGCAGAGAGAGAGCTGAATATGGTGCCTCCAGCTTTTAAAAGCTGCTTAGCACATGCTACGTCATACGCAGATGATGGAGCTCACACATACACGCAAGGACTCACGCAGCTGCGCCATACATAGATGATGCAACCCTGCTGTACATGGGTTACACGGGGTCCTTTAAGATTCCCAGGGCCATTAGTCACTTCTGCCTGAGGGCTTGTCCACACATGCCTGGCCCTGGAACCCAGAGGTGTCAGCCATGTTGTGTGGCTGAATCATTACAAACAGAACTTTACCAGCCGATAGAATTGAGCTGGTTCCTTGCTATAATAATGCCAGATTCTCCTTGCTTACACACAGAGAGAATCATTTCACTCATTTGAATATGAATTATGGTGATGTTTTCTTACAGTTCAGTCTGAAAATCCATTCATTCTTTATGAATGCTTCCTAGCAACCAAACTGACCTTCTTACTTGTTTCAATTTCCTAATTTCCTACATATTCTCATATGTGGAGCACTTTCATTTACCATATTCAACACCAGATCCTCCCTCCATTCCTCCCCTCCTCTTCATTCTCTTGTCCCTCTTCCCCCTCCACACACACGTCTGGATTACATTTAACTATTAATTCCCTTATCTACAGCTCTTATCTTCATTGTAATATATTCATATATAATATCTATATATACACATAAGCATATAAGTGCTTAAGAACAAATCCACATCTTACTCATTATTCTTTTTTTCCTAGACTCACTCAGCCTAATTGTGCACAGTGCCACAGTATATACATAGCAGATACTCAATAAATATTTGTTTACTGGATTGCTGAATGAAAAAACTGAGGTTGAGAATAACATTTGAATCCACATAGTTCATAGATCTCTGCTAACAAGAGCACATCTCCTTGGGGAGTTGTAGATTTGGTTTCTGACCTAGATTTGATGAGGACCATCTGTTTGAGTCTTTTGACCTGTGGGCAACCATCTAACCTGGTGACTGAGGAGCTCTAGAAGCAGACAAACCTGGATTCTATCCAGGCTTCATCACTGGAGTGGCTTACCCAGCACTGTTTCTCAGGATCTCAACTTTAAAACAAAGTGACAATAATCTCACTGGATTCTGCAATCTGTTTTATTCCATTGTAACCCAGAGCACGTTTTGATTTTTTTTAAACTCAGTAAGACAAACGTCAATCTACTAGAAGATTAAGGATTCCCAGAGGGCTCTTCAAGTCCAATACCCCAACCAAATGAAAAGCTAAAATGTATCCAGATGTTACATGTCTTCTTGTGCTCTACAAAGGAGTCCTGGCCTCTGGGGATGATGACTCTGCCCTAGACACTAGATAAGACAAGAGAGGACTATTGTCTATGCCTTACAGATGAGTCTCTGGACACCCAAATCACATCATCATCCCATGCAGCAAAATTAACTGTTTCTGTGAGGGCAGAAGATAGTGCTAGCATTCAAAAATTTATCTATTTAGGAAAATGATGATTCCTCTACCCTTCCTATCAGAGCTTCATTAAAGTCAAGCAGGCATGACCTCTAAAGCAGTCTCCTCTCCTACTGAAGATAGGTCTGACTGTTGATAGAGGTTTCTGTCCCGCCTGGTCTTAATCCTACATTAACCCATAATTCTTATCTGTGTCAGCCATGTGGCTTGGTACTTTTTATAAGTGAGGCATTCTCATCTTGCTTCCTTTGTGTCTGGATGACAACAGCAGACTGAGTCTTTCCTCTTCCCAGAATTCTCCTGTTCTCATTGCCCCACCTCNTACATTAACCCATAATTCTTATCTGTGTCAGCCATGTGGCTTGGTACTTTTTATAAGTGAGGCATTCTCATCTTGCTTCCTTTGTGTCTGGATGACAACAGCAGACTGAGTCTTTCCTCTTCCCAGAATTCTCCTGTTCTCATTGCCCCACCTCTACTTCCTGCCTGGCTACTGATCAATCAGTGTTTTATTAAAACAATACAAGTGACAGGATACAAGACCATTGTCCCACAGCATCTGACACATCTAAGAAACAAACCCAAATCCCCAAATGTCTATTGCTTACAAAAATAGATGGAAGCAAGACACTTAATATCATTAGCAAGGGTGATTAGTGTATCCTGGAAGACTGCAGCTCTGGCATCATGTGAATGTTCCCAGGGACATCAGTACTTCCACCCAAGGTTATTGGGAGAGTTCAGAGTCAGCATGTCTAAAGAATGTCAGCAAAGTGTGTGGCTCCTAGGATACATTTGGTATTAATTTTATTAGTTGTTTGATGTGTCACTATGGGAACTAATCAAACTATATGCCCAGATATCTCCTTTTCCCCTTGGATTTTCCCCAAGACTGTTCTAGATAAAATTGTCAGGGAGTAATGCTTTGACACCATTGTATCATCATGTCCCCTCCTCCAACTTCCTCATCGTAAAAGATGCGTGACAAGAAATATATGTAACCTCCAGATGACAAGAAAAGAAACAAGTCGAATCTTTGTTAGAGAAGATTCAAACCAATAACTGAAAGACAAAGTCTTAGAATGGCCATGGTCAGGGATTTGACTTTGGCCTGCTGACAAAGCAACTGATCACCTCTACTGCATGTAATGTTTTAAACAACTAAGGCATTCCAGCACAGAGAGCAGACTTTTACCTACACTGTATAATTTTAACAGCACAACCAATAATGCCTCCACACATTATTTGATTTTATAGATTTTTGTAATCTGTAAAGTCAAACATTAGAAGCCCCACAGCCAAAGGAGAAACCTCCACTCTGCAACGGAATGGACACAGTGCTCAAACCACCCAATATTGTTCTGGTCCCTATTGACAGAACATAGATCCTCAAAAAGAAATAAGTAAAATAAAACTTGCTTTTCAGCACAGAGCTAAATCCTAATTTTGCATATACTTTGGATATGAGCATTCGATTCTTAGAAAAGAATTACGATTCCTTTCTAATTTAAGCCAGCCTGGCCACATGCAAAAACCCCTTTTATCATCATACAGCTTTAGTCACTTTTTATTTACATCACTTTGAGCAGGCTACAAAAAAAGAAAAACTGTTCTTATCCCCAGCAACAGGAAAATACAACTTAGACCTTCTTAACTTTTACCACAAAAATGCCTCACTCTCCTCACATGAGGAGATATTTCCAGTTTTTCATTAATTTTTTTGTGATTTTAGCTGCTAGTAGCTTCAATTCCTTTGAAGATCTGGGAAATGAATGATTTTGACCTCATGTATATGAGTATTTTGTGGATGTATACCATTTAATTTACTCATTGTCAAGCATTGCAGCGTGAGACTGACTAATGAGTGTAAGTGGCGGCTGCAAGGCTCTCAGTTCAACCCCTGTGTATTTACAGACACCAAGGCAGGCCTGTCCTTACCCCCCACAGTCCAAAGCACCAGTTGTCTATGTTTTCTTACGCTGTGGGGTGCATGCTTTTGTTTCTCATATGCCCTTCAAAGAGAGGGCAACTGTGCCTTCCTTGGCTGTCATTATACCCTGGCCCAAGGAAAAACTGCTACCCGTAAAAGATAGTCAAATATCTACTAAGTGAACACATTTATTCATGTTGTCAAGTGAGTCAACACCCTCCATGTTTTCTGGATGAAGCTACTGAACAACCGTCTTACCTTCAGAACAACTTCTAGTAGCTCACCCAACCATGTCATGTGGCCTGGAAATCTCCCACTAGTCAGAATCACATTGACCCTGGCTTTGTCACCTGTCCCTCCTCCAACACACGACACAATCAGAATGACTGAGTTTTAGTGCTTTAACTTAAAAATGAAGCAGACATCTCTTAACTCTCTACCAGTTAATTCACCACAGTATGACTGGAAGACTTCAAAGCACTGCTGATGCATGTCTTCAATTCCAACATTTAGGAGGCAGAGGCAGGGGGATTGCATAAATTTCAGGCCTGCCTGGTCTACATAGCAAGTTCCAGGTCAGCCCAAACATGATAGCAAGACTTTCACAAAAGAAAGTTACTGCCGGGCAGTGGTAGCACACACCTTTAATCCCAGAACTCTGAGGCAGAAGCAGGTGGATCTCTTAAGTTCGAGGCCAGCCTGGTCTACAAGAGCTATTCTAGAACAACCAGGGCTGCTATACAGAGAAACCCTGTCTCGAATAAAACAAAGAAAGAAAGAAGGGAGGGAGGGAGGGAGGGAGGGAGAGAGAGAGGGAGAGAGAGAGGGAGGGAGGGAGGAAGGGAGGGAGGAAGGGAGAGAGGGAGAAATACAAGAGCTAGTTCTAGGACAGCTAGGGCTGCTATACTGAGAAACCCTATCTCAAATAAAACCGAGAGAGAGAGAGAGAGAGAGAGAGAGAGAGAGAGAGAGAGAGAGAGA
>LOJH01000236.1:31245-42266 GCA_001685095.1 Ellobius talpinus | reverse complement strand
GAGAGAGAGAGAGAGAGAGAGAGAGAGAGAGAGAGAGAGAGATCCTGAAACCACAAGTTCATCCACAAACTTCTATCTCGTTTGTTTGTTGCTTTGTTTGTTTGATTGAGACAGGGTTTCTCTGTGTAGCCCTGACTGGAACTTACTCTGTGAACCAGGCTGGCCTTGAATTCACAGAGATCCACCTGCCCAGTGCTGGGATTAAAGGTGTGCACCATCACCACCGGACCAGTATACTCATTCCTAGAAAATCCTAATTGTTTGGAATTTTCATTAAGCAAAGATAGTCACTGAAAGTGTCCAGAAAATGCTATTCCAAAACATATCGCTTTCATATATTTATCAAAATACTTGAAAACATAAACATGCAAGTCTTGCTAAGCTCCTCTCTATTTGCTTACAGATAGATAAATTCTGCAAAGAACACAGCCATTGACAATACTCCAAAAAATTAACACTCATCAAGATCTTAGAGACAAAAAGGAAAGAAACTCACCAGAGACTCAGATACGATTTGGACAAATAATCTCTGCCCTTCTCAAAGTCCATGCGTCACTACCGAGAAAAGTGGTTCTCAACCTGTGGGTGGCGACCTCATTGGGGGTCACATATCGGACATCCTGCATATCAGATATCCACATTACAATTCATAACAGTAGCAAAATTACAGTGATGAAGTAGCAACAAATAATTTTATGGTTGGGGTTCACCACACGAGGAATAAATTAAAGGGCCGAAGCATTAGGAAGGCTGAGAACCGCTGCTCTAGACTCTGAAGATACACTCCCCAACACACACCATTTCTCTGACTTCAGCAAGCTAGTTAGTCAACAGGCCCTTGCCATTTTCTTGGTGGTCCTGTCTAATTATTCTCCTCAAGGAATAGCTCAGTCATCATGATAAGCATGAATAAGAAGTCAAAGGGGGGGTTAAGGGTTTACTAT
Source organism: Ellobius talpinus (assembly GCA_001685095.1). NCBI lineage: Eukaryota > Metazoa > Chordata > Mammalia > Rodentia > Cricetidae > Ellobius > Ellobius talpinus. The sequence goes on along the minus strand of LOJH01000236.1, from coordinate 41,322 downwards.
ATAGACCCCAATCCTTTTGCCTTCTCCACTGGAAACACTTGTAGAGAGTCTCCCTTGCCCTCCTCCCAGTGTATGATGGGATATGGCCCTCCTTCACAGCTTCTTCCACTAAAATAGAACTCAAAATAGTAAAAGTAGGCGAGGCCCCTTCCCTGCCCAGCCTGTGTCTTCTGAACTGACTGACGTCAAAGCAGGACTCCTAACAGGTAGGTCAGGCTAAGCATCTTTCATGCCAGGCTAGGATACCTCTCCCCACTTCCCAGTTGAAGGCTTAAGTGACCTGAGGGATGCATTTCCTCATTGAGTCCTCTCAAAACTTCTCTGTGCCTTTTTGTTAAATCATCCCATCCCAACACATGGAAACTGAGGGAAGACTGTAGGGCCAGCCTGGGCTGTATAGGGAAACACTTGCCTTTCCCCCATCACCTCTCCCCACCCCTTTCAAACCATACCATCATCTTTGCACAGTCATTAACATGAATTAAAATTTTCAAATTGTAGCCACTGAAATTCCAAAATATTTCTGGTTCTCTATTTCTTCCCGGTTCTCTAATAAAATAAAATAAAGTACAGGTTCTAGCAATTGTCATCCATGAAATTTACTGAAATTCCAAAGTGGAATGTTCCAGATGCCAGACTCAGTGCAGTTTCTGTCTTACCTAAGCAACATCACCAAACCCTAGGAGGTGGCAAGTTCCTCCCCAGCACAAACTACCCTGGAGTAGAATTCCAGGCAATGGAGTCCTAGACTTCTTGAAATTCAGAACACCCGTGACTTCCTATTACTTGGTTACCTCACTACCCCAGACACCTGTGGCCTCTCCTACAGAGAGCAAGCCAGCTTGTTGTGACTTCTGTGACTTCCAAACATCATCTAGAGTAAAGCTATGCTCAAGAATAATCAGGAACTCTGCACACAAATCCATAAAAATTGAGAGCACTTACCCACCATCCTCAGGTGTAGCAAAAATGTAGGAACATGGAGGACTCTGGGCAAGGGCACTGTGTCTGGCTACCGGATGCTGAGGCAGGCTATCACTCAAGTTCCTCCTCTGCATCTTCTATTAAGTGATGGCAGAAGAAAACATTCCTTGGACTAATTAAGCTTAGTAGTCCTTGAGTAAAGAAAAACAAACAAGGTCTTGCCAATAGGGAAAATCACAGACTACACTGGGTTCCGAGAACATGCTTTAATACATCTGCTCACAATCTATAGGCTAGCAGACATCAGGCACAGAAAACATAATTGACTACACCTTGGCAAATCAGCCAGTCGACTGATTACAGCTCGATGAACAAGTAATTATGTCTTACTTAGTTCATCAGCTATAGGGCCTTCTGAAACCAGGCAAAACTCACTTGCTGTAATTAAACTCATGATTTAGTCTTTGGAGCCCCATTCGAAAACACTCAACCCAAGTAGATGGCCTTCTGCAAGTTTTATGTAACTCCCATGACCAGAAACACTCCACAAGCTTCTTATGGCCAGGAGAAGAAACCTATCATCTCTGAGACAAGAGTGTTCAGGAATGGATCATACCGACACTATGTAGCACAATGTTTGGAAATATTTTAGAGATAGATAATGAACTATCCCTGAACTACTTAAACTTTATCTGAACTTCATCTTAATAACTTAAGTTCAAACACTTTCAATGAGTTAGAGGATGTTTGGAAAGCCCCTTGCTAAGTTGGGCTTCCAATATCAGAGCAGCTACCTAGCCTGCCCTGAAGAGAAATGTAGGGGGGTGCGTATCTACTTGGGTCTTGCACAGGGTACTTCTTTCACCTGGCGGAGGATCGGAGGCCTAGCTGTTTGCCCTGTGTGCAGGAGTCCCCCCCTACACACACACACACACAACAAGCAGTTTATGCAGACAGATACTGTTGATAGCTCAGGTAGAGTCCCTTCTATGAAAAAGTATTCACATTGGGAAGATATGCTTGGTAGCTGCTGCCTGACTTGGATCTGATACTAGAAACCAGATCTTGCAACTTCCCTACCTTATTGCACCTGGCATCCCAGGGTAAGCCACGCCCAGGAACAGCCATCTTTCTTCGCACAAAAGGCACAAACTCAACACAGCGCTGCAATAGAAAACTAATTCAAATATTTTTTACTTACAAATCCTGGGCAAGAAGCGTGTGATGAATCCAGAAATAGTCCTCCATCCTGTGGTGTATGAGAAGAGCAAGGCAGAGAAAAAGAGAGAGCATGCACAGAAACTAGCATGATGTTTAAGGGAGCAGAGTGTGGGTTATTTAATTGCACTGACTGGTACCTGAATGACATTAAATCACAGACCCAATGCCATTTCCTTAGTTAGTGACAATCTTGAACCAAGACCATCTTTCTGCAAGTTATAGATTCTAACTGATAAGTGTGAACAAGCTGAAGTCATTTTAAAGAACCCACTTATATTTTAAACTTTGAGATTCCTGGAAAGAAGGGGCTTGCTTGCTATTTGGCATTCCTGCCTGCCCTCTGCCCCCATGCTGCAGGCTAAAATCCCTTTGAGAATCATGTAAGCCCAGTGCCCAATTTTCCTATGCTCTCACAATACTCAATGAAAGAAAAAAGGAACTGGAAGGTAATGTCATTTAGAGCATTGCTTGTCAAGACAGCAGACAATAGCAACATCTTTTCTCACGCCATGTATGTATCACAAATGCTTTATATACACAAAGTTATGTTGCATATCTTGCGTCACTTGGAGCACATAACCATATAGCCAGAATTGTATTTGCTTGTCATTTAACTAGAACAGGGAACTAGATGGAAAGAGTGAATGGCAAGAGTCACTTTGGTTCCATCTCCTCGTATCAGGATTGTAAGGTTCTAGCTCCTAGCTGCTCAAAATGCAGAATTTTAATACCTAGGGTCTCCTATATCCACAGTCATAAAAGAAAATGCCAGTAGAAAGAATGGGAGAACACGAATACCCTAGTTACTGTGGAAACTAAAATATAAATGTCTTTACACATAAAAAATCAGCATGTGGTATTACTTTGTCCCCATAAAAAGCTAACTAAGTTGTTGAGCATGGTGGCACACACTTTTAACTCTGGAGGCAGAGACAGGCAGATCTCTGTGAGTTGGAGGCCAGCCTGGTCTACAAGTAGTTCCAGGACAGCTAGGGCTGTTACACAGAGAAACCCTATCTCGAAAAGAACCACACACACACACACACACACACACAGAAATATTTAACCTGTAACCTGTCTAAGAGATGCTGAGAGATTTGTCTAACTGTTGTATATGGTTCTGGGCAACAAAGCTATGACATGAGTCTATGGCATTCATAAGCTAATAATATTGACAATAATAATTACATTGTTTTTCTAGTTATAAAAATATTCAACCATAGAAATATATATAATAAAGGTAATAAATGAGAATGTTAAATAAATATTATTATTACATTAGTACATTTTTCTATTAATAGTTTTTATATAATTGAGGTAATTGTTTACATATATTTCCACACCCAAGGATTTTTAAACAAGTTTATGCATGAATTTTTCATGACTTCAAAAATGTGATTATAATAAACAAACATTTTCCAGAAATCTGCCTATTTTTAAGAGCCAGAAAATCATTAAAACTTTAAGGAACAAAATTGTCTAATAGAGCTTTAGTCAAATATCTCAGATCAAAGGTTACCAGGAGGGAATCAAGCCGACATCTGGAGGCTGCAGATACAGCTCAGCAGTCCTGGGTTTGGGTCCCAGTACTCTCAGCAGGTGGCTCACAGCCATCTGTGAGTCCAGCTCCAGGGGGATCTGATGCCCTCTTCTGACCTCTGTGGGTACTGCACACATGGGATGCACATACAGAGGAGTAGGCGTACACACATATACATAAAACTAGAAATTTTTCAAAGACAACATCTGGGAGACAGTTAGTGACATGGGTCCGAGCTACAGGCACAGACATCTGGGGAGCGCACTCATGTGTCAGCCTTGCAGAATTGTCTCTGCATTGTTTCTTCTCACTAGTTTAAAGCAACAGAATGTAAAGAATAAAATAGGGACTACAGAGATGGCTCAGCATGCAAAGTGCTGTCCGTGTAAGTTCAGATCCAGAGCAGCCACAGACAATCCAGGTGTGGGAAACAGAAACCCTAGTGCTGGGAAATAGACCCAGGCAGATGGCGAGGGTTTGCTGGCCGGCTCTTGTAGCCTAAACAATGAACTGTAGATCCAGTCCAAGACCTTGCTTTTTTATTTAATTTTTTTTGAGAATTTTATATGTGAGTACATTGCCCTCCAACTTCTCTTGTATCCCTACTATTCCTTCTCAAATTTATGAACCCTTCTTCAATTGTCATTGTTACACACACATATATAAATGAATATGCTGAGCCCATTCAGTGTTTTGTGTGTGTGTGCGTGCGTGTGTATGTGTGTGTGTATGTGTGTTTGGAGCTGACCACTTGGGATACTGATAACCTATCAGGAAGCTTATCACTGGAGAAAGCTAATTCTTCTCTCAGCAGCCATTGGCTGCCTCTAGCTCTTCATCTAGTGACAAGGCCTTATAAGAGTTCCTTTATTCCCATTGGTTTGTCAGCTGATGTTGTCATTGTGTTGGTCTTGTTCAGGCAGACGTTTGGTTGGGATTTCACAGGTACAGCTTCCCTGTCATATGCAGAAGACACTATCTCCCAGAAGACGTCCTGGTCCTCTGGCTTCACAACCTTCTGGCCCCTCTTCCACCTTGTTCCCTGAGCCTTAGGTGAAGGGGTAATGTTGTGGACATAGCAGTTTGTGTTGGGTACTTCAGAGGAGTGGCCCTGCCTTGAAAAATCAAGTGGGGATAATGGAGGAGGAAACTGTTTTGGCCTCTGACCTCCACGTGTGAATGCATGGCAAGCTTATCCCTCTCATGTACATGGACACCGAAAGAATTCAAATTAAAAAGTGGGTACTATCATGCGCACTTACACTAGCCCTGGGGAGGTAGATGCAAGAGAACCTGAAGTTCTAGGTCATCCTTGGCTAAACAGTGAATTAGAGCTCAGTGTGGGCTACAGGAGACCCAGTCCCAAAAGATAAACAAACTTGGAACACTAACTGAAGGATCACCCTGAGAACGATCTGTGTTTTACAGACAAGCAAACAAAGGCGTCATATCCCCTCCCCAGCTTTTCACAAGTGAGGGACAAGTGTGGATGTGAACCTAAGCAGAACACAGGCCAGAAAGGGCTCTCTTCGGCCCCACCTCACCAGGATGCAAAGTTTGCCTGCTGCAAGACAGCATGCAACTCAATGAAAAAGACAGCCTTCTACATGTCTGTGTCCCCTAAAAACCTAGCACAGGGTCCCTTCACATAATTACTGTTTAGTACCTGAGAACAAATCAAAAGAAATCATTGTTTCCTGTCTTCTGGAAACACTTCTTTCTTTTTTTTTCTTCTTACAGAAACAAACTTGATTTTATTCAGACCAAAAATTTTGAATCTTTTGACAGAGACCCAGACAAATTACATTTTAGTATTTTTCTAAAATCTGGCAACATTCCTATGGGGTGACCTGTCTTGTTGTTTTTTTACAACTGTGGAGCCTTCTTGGACATCACATGTGATGGGCCTACAGGGCAGATTACAAGCTCTCTAGCTTTTGTATTTGTGTTATTCAGGAGAAACAAAAGTCTCTGAATAACGAAGTCTTACTCATATATTTAATATGGTAGCTGGGGTGTAGTTCAGAGGGGAAAGCACTGGTCTATTAGATCAGAAGCCCCAGGTTAGATCCCCAGGACACCCTAAAAATAGGGTAGTAAAGGCACACAGGTTTATAATGTCATCCCTGCCACTCCAAAGGTGGACAATGGAAGGTCGGGACCTTCAGGATCTTGCTTGACATGAGGTTATCAAAGAGTTTATCCCATGTATGCGGGAGGGTGGCTTTTTAACCTTGCAATGTATGTGAACCTCCACAGAGGATACATACTGATCCAAAGGAAATTACTGGTTAGTGTCCCAGGTAGAATGACACAGAGACAAGAAATGAAGGTGGGGGAGGATACAATGGGTTAAGATGCCACATCAATTAATTCTTCCCAGGCATCTCCTTCTGATGCCAACTCTTGTATTCAAATGATTTCCAGACTCTGCTAAGATCTTAAATACGCTAAGTCCCACTTAGATCATCCAGCCCTACGTCACAGCTACTGCTAACAGGAATGTTCCTTTATTCACAGCCTTGTGTTTTCCCTCCATTCACTAAAGCAGCAATCCCTAGCCTAAAATCCCTAAACAATTCAGTCTGTAGGGAGTCCTGTGAACCCTCTGAAAACAAATGCATGATTTAGTGTGCGTGATCTCATAGGGGTAAAATATACACAGGTCTCCAATTTTCCAAGGTAGAAGTAACTCCCAAGAGTTAAGAGCTACTGCAATCGAGAGCTCTGCGCTGCGACATATAAGGATCACGGAACCACAAGTGTTCCTCAATGGGCTGGAAAGATGCATCCATGGTTTAGAGAACTTGCTGTCTTATAAAACACAAAACAGCTCAGTTGTTAGCACCCATGTCAAGTGGCTCACAACTGCCTGTAACTCCAGTTCTAGGGTATATCTCAGGCCTTCTTCTGTCACCCCCCCAACACACACACACACACACGTGCACACACGTGCACACATGCACGTGTGCATACACACACTAATTGATCAATTAATTACTTAAAATCCTTTTGGGAAAAAGTTCCTTAAAGGCACCTCACTGCCTTTAAAAATGCTGATAAATATTTAATAGTCTCTGAGCAAGTATGTAAACCTCACCTTTATCATTGGCCAGGTTTGCCAAGGTAAGCTTCTTGTGTGAAATCGTCAATCATGCATTTTAGAAAGTCTTCAACTTATCTACAGGCTACGATACAATGTTCTAATTATAGATCAGAACCTGTTTTCTCAGAAAACAAGCTAAATATTTAACTAATTTCTCATTTTTGTGGAGATTAAGAACAAGAAATCAAGGAGGAAAGGAGAAAGGAAGAAAAGAGGGTACTCCTTCCTTGGGAGACACCTGACCTCGGAAAGTAGTTGCAAATGCCACGTGCTTCTGTTTCCATGTGGATACTAAAAAGTTGCCTCATGTAAGTTGGGAGTAGAAGAATGGTCGGAGAGTCTGGGACAAGTGTAGACAACTGCTTATTAGGTCATGGAACACAGAGATGTCACACTGTGCCCTGGAAATATGTGCAACCACTGTGAGTAGACAAAAAACACACATATGTACACATTATTATATATTTCTATACACATAAATAGCATTTTAAAGATAAAGAAATAAGCCAAGTCTGTAGTTTCCACTCCATCCTCTGCAGGATTGCTGCCATGAGCCCCCTTCCAAGTTCCTTCTAATGGCAGAAAAGAACTCACTTTCCTTAACCACATTCACCACAGGTCCCCACCTCCCCCTGACACAGACTCCTCTTCTGTACTGCTACCCTGGGAACCTGGAGACAGGGTTTACAGAGTTTCATGTATGAAGGAGGGTGGCATTTTAACCTTGCAACGTCTGTGAGCTTTCAACAGAGGACACATTCTAATCCAAATGCACTCACTAGTTAGTGTTTCAGGTCAGGTGACAGAAAGGTGAGAGATGCAGATGAGGAAGGCCACAGCGGGACAAGATGCCACCTCAATTTATTTTTCCCTGATATCTCCTTCTGATCTCAACTCTTATATGCAAATGATTTCCAAACTCTAATTTCTAAGCACGTCCAATTGCAGGGAGAAAATAAATGTTGAAAATAAAACTCTGGTCACTCTCAGCTTATTATTTAATTATTGGGGGAACTGGGATGTTGCCCAGTGGTTGGCCACTTATCTAGCAAGTGCAAGCTCTGGGTTCAGTCCCAGGCCCCCCAAAATAATCAGATTAATTTTGGTTCTTTAATACTTTCCCAGTAATACCTCCATTGACTAAAGCCATAGGATTCAAGCTAGGAACCGACTGCTTCAGAATAGATATTTTCAGGCTTTTTGCCATCTTCCACTGCCATTTTCTCCAAATGTGATTGAAATTTGTGCTTTTACAATTGTGAAGATATTTTTGATCCAGTAGGATTGGAACAAGTAGAAAATGGAAGGGGATTGAAAAGGAACTACAGAGGCCACTACATCTACAGGTCAACCTAGGTCAACCTAGGGTCTGAAAACAAGATACCCACCATTTTCTCTCTCATGCTAATTAATACACATAAAACACTCCTGTGGTGGGAACTTGGCCATGGAGCCTCATGTCACCTCTGACGACATGTCACCACTGCCTCTTGTTCATGGTGAAGCTCAATAAAGGAGGGCATTCTTCAGATTCAAGGGTGCAGCCAGGGCCAGTGGTCCTGATATTGGGCACATGTAACACTCTCCCAGTTCATTATCTGCCTTCATCAAATCCAAACCCTGATGAAAGCACCCCCAACAGGGGAGCAAGTACACATTGCTTCTCCCATAGTCCCTCCTCATCTATCCTGGGGGGTTTACCTGTTCTACCTGGCCATCCTCTCCTTGGAGGGGAACTGAAATGCCTTGTCTCCTTTACATTAAGGAGCATGCTCTTTTCGCCTTTCTCATTGGTCTTCTCAGAATTTTGTTAACTTCCGGCCAAGGTCCACTGTTGGTGTCCGTCACTTGGCTGTCAGTTGTGAGGTCTGATGCCTCTCAAAGCTCATGCTGGCCTCCATCATGATATGCTTCCCCTGCTATGCTGCTGTTCACTTTGCTCCTCTGTCCCTCTGAGCCACCACACTAGCCTATGGCAGCCACATAGCCATGATTGCCTACATCTTCTTTTTCTTTCCCCTTTTCTTTTCCTTGTATTGAAAATAGACTCTTTTCTCATACAATATAGCCTAATTATATTTTTCCCTCCATCTACTTATCCCAGTCCTCTTCTCCTCCCCTTCTCTGTGGACCCACCCCCTTTCTGTCTCTCATTAGAAAAGAAGAGTTTTCCAAGGGATAACAGCCAGACATGACAAAAAATAAAATATAATAAAACTCAAACCATCTCATTGCAGCTGGACACAGCAACCTGACAGAAGGAAAGAGTCTCAAGGGCAGACATGAGAATCAGAAACCCTCTCATTCACACACTCAGGAGTCCCATAAAAATACTAAGCTGAAAGCTATAATATATATGTAGAGGACCTGGCACAGGCCCATGTTGTCCCTGGGCTTTCTGTTTGAGTTCCTATGAGTTCATGTGAGTCTTGCTCAGTTGATTCAGAGGGCCTTGTTGCCCCATTGTCCTCCATACCCTCTGGCTTTTATACTCTTTCCACCTCCTCTTCCCAGGGGTTCCCTGAGTTCTGAAGGGAAGGATTTGATGGAGACATCCAATTTAGAGCTGTGTGTTCCAAGGACTCTCCTTCAGTGTAACACCTAGATCTCTGCAGTTTTCCTGTCTACTGCAAGAGGAAGCTTCTCTAATGATGCCTAAGTAAGGCATCCATCTATGAGTATAGCAGAATATCATTAGGAATCATTGTACTGATACTTTTTTTGGATTAGTAGTGTTTGATTTTACCCTAGGTCTCTTGCCTATCTCTGGTTCTTGGTCACCCAAGCAGTGTTAGGGATGGGCTTTGTCTCATAGAGTGGGCCTTAAATCAAATCAGGCATTGGTCAGTTACTTCCACAATTTCTGTGTCACCATTGCCATAGCATACAGGCAGGGCATTTGTAGGTCAAAGTACTTGTGGATAGGTTGGTGTTTGTTTCCCTTTTGGTAGTCTGCAGAGTGCCTTCCAACACTGAAGATACTACAGCATAGGGGTGAAGGCTACATGAAGGCACCAGCTCAAGTTTTCTATGTTCAATGAGTTGTGTGGGTATTGTCCTCAGCAATAGGCCCCACTGTTAGGGTTTAAGTAAAAATGCTGTGGATCCCCAAGTTGCTGCAGTGGGCAGTGGGCCCTGAGACCATGCTGCAGGTCCCCAAAGTGGCTGTACGCAGCAGTCAGTGGGTCCCCAGAGCAGTCAGTCCCAGGTAGGAACAACACAGCTCCCCAAGTGGCTGCAGCGGGCCATGAGTCCCAGGCAGGGAGCCTTATGGTGGGTGAGAGAC
>LOJH01000236.1:17006-31215 GCA_001685095.1 Ellobius talpinus | reverse complement strand
GCAGGGAGCCATGCAGTGGGTGAGAGACAGAGACATGGATAGGCACGCCAGGCAGAGTGAGGTTGGATATTTATTTAGTGGGTTATAGAGGGGAGAGGGGAGAAGAGGTAAAGACCAGAGAGAGAGGCAGAGAGAGAAACATAAGGGGGAAGGGAAGAAGTGGGGAGAAGGGAGAGACAGAAGTTGCCTCTTCGAGAGAAAGAGACAGAAAGGAAAAGACTCAGGCTAGAGGGAGTGGACATGGCTTGTCTCTTAAAGGGACAAAGCAGACCATTACACCCATTGTCAGTTAGCAAAGATCAACTCGTTTTGGCAATAGCCTGGTTTGTTTGGTAATTTCCATGAGACCTCCCTGACCAACAATTCAACTGAATGTAACCCAGTCCTGATACTGAACACCTCATTTGGTGACAAGAGATGGCTAGTAGGGACTCTGTCTCTTCTATTATTAGAAAACCTCATTAGGATCACCTTCATACATTTTAGGAAGTTTCCACTACATTAGGTTTCCATACCATCTCTCAAATGCCCCTCAATTCCAGCTTTCTCTCTCAACATTACCTCTCTCAACCCTATTTCCCCTCACCCTCCTATCTGATCCTCCCATTCCCAGGCCCGCAACCCAAGTAAACCCATAAAATCAATTCTATTCTTCTTCCCCGGAAGATTCATTTGTACCAACCTAATCCCTTCCTCTATACCTAACCTCTCTGGGTCTATGGATTGTAGGATGGTTATCATTTACTTAATGGATAATATGCATATATAAGTGAATATGTAACATATTTATTTTTCTGGGTCTGGGTTACCTCACTTGGGATGATTTTTTTCTAGTTCCATCCATTTACCTGCAAAATTTCATAATGTCATTTTTAATAGCCAAGTAATATTCCATTGTGTAAATGAACCACATTTCTATTTATCCTTTCTTGTACTGAGAGATATCTAGGTTGTTTCCAGTTTCTGGTTATTATGAATAGAGCTGTAAAAAACATATTTGAGCAAGTATCCTTGTGGTAGTATAAAGCACCCTTTAGGTATATGCCCAAGGGTGGTTTGGCTGAATCTTGAGGTAGATCAATTTCTAACTTTCTGAGGAACTGCCATATTAATTTCCATAGTGGCTGTACAAGTTTGCACTCCCACCAGCAATGGATGAGTGTTCCCCTTATTCTACATCTTTGCCAACATGAGCTATTGCTTGTGTTTTCGATCTTAGCCATTCTGGCTGGTGCAGGATGGAATGTCAGAGTAGTTTTGATTTGCATTTCCCTGATTGTCGGGGACCAGCCTTGACAAAAATACCTCTCGCCAGGGTAAAGGCATGGGAATTAGAAATATAGTAAAGAATATGAAGATGCAAATGAAAATAATAAAAGGGGGAAATATATAGGATAGTGTCAGGAGGGAATTTCTGTGAGTACTGAAAATTCGCCCACATTTAATTTTCAACTGCTTAAAATACCCTTGACCCCAAAAGGTAAGAGTAAGACAAAAGACTGCATTAACATGATACGAAGAAATGAACATACCAATTGAAAGTCACAGGCTACATTCATAGTTAAACATTCTGTTGCTAGAACAAAACAAGCCACCAAGTCCACTCATGCCTTAGACCAAAACACTCTTTAGGCAAACCACTCCCTGGGTGGAATGCCAAGTTATCTTCATAAAGGGAACTGGAACTTAATTGGGTCCTTAGACTTTTGTTTAGGTAGGAACAAACTACCTCCCTATTCCAGGAGTACAAGGTCAGGCAGATAGCCACACTGTTGACAATAACCTTGAGGGAGCAGAACTCTATGATTTATTACTAGGTTGGAACTTTGTCTGAGGTGGAAGCACAATAACCTTGAAGGAACTAGAAGCAAGTCTCAACTCTTTGACCTTTGCTCAAGGTGGAAATAGGCCTGTTGGGACCTCCATACCTGATGGCTAAAATTGTTGACATTTCTTTAAGTGTTTCCTGGCCATTTGAGATTCCTCTATTGAGAATTCTATGCCTAGATATATACCTCACTTTTTAATTGGATTATTTGATTTTTTGGTATGAATTATTTAGTTCTTTTTATGTTTGGATGTTAGTCCCCTATCTGATATATAGTTAGTATAAATCTTTCCCAGTTCTGCAGGCTGCCACTTTGAACAAATAACAGTATCCTTTGCCTTACGGAAGCTTGTCAGTTTCATGATGTCCCATGTATTAATTGTTAATCTTAGTGCCTACACTATCAGTGTTCTGTTCAGGGAGTTGGCTCCTGTGATAATGAATTCAAGGCTATGCCCCACTTTCTCTTCTAAAACCAATTTACAGATTCAATGCAACTTCATAAATTTCAAAAAAAAATTTCACAGGCCTTGAAAAGACAATTCTCAACTTCATGTGGAAAAAAGTCCAGGATATCTAAAACAATCCTGAACAATAAAACAACTGCTGGAGGTCTCACCATTTCAAATTGTACAACAAAGCCATACTAATAAAAACACCATGGTATTGGCATTAAAACAGACACATTGATCGATGGAGTCAAACTGAAAGACCAGATATAAATCCACCCCTATGGACACCTAGTTTTTGATAAAGAAGCCAAAAATACACATTGGAAAAAAAAAGACAGCACCTTCAATAAATGGTGCTAGTCAAACTGGAGGTCTGCAGTTTGCAGTAGAAGAATGCAAATAGATCCAGACTTAACGCTGCACAAAACTCAAGTCAAAATGGTCAAAGACCTCAACTTAAAGCCAGATACACTGTACTTGATTGGCTCTATTTTCTTTAACTCATAGAAACCTAGATAGTAAAGAGGTTTGACCTGCTAAAACATCATACAGTCTGGGGCTGGAGAGATAGCTCAGAGGATAAGAACACTGACTGTTCTTTCAAAGGACCTAGGTTCAACTCCCAGCACCCACATGGCAGTTCACAGATGTCTGCAATCCCAGTTCCAGGGGATATGACATCCTCACACATACATGCTGGCAAAACACCAATGTACATAAAAAAAGAAAAAATGAAATTATACAGCTGTGCTTCTCAACATTGGCTACACATAAAATCACCTGAGGAGTTTAGAAATGTTTCCTTATTTCCTTTGGACCTCAAAAGGATCTGCCATCATTTGCTGTAAGGAAAAAAGTAATCAAATTTCGCCCATACAAAATCCTTTCTTTTCCAGTGGTATCCCAAATAAAGCATTATTATGCATCAGGAGCAGGCCTGGTTGGGAACAGAGCAGACAGACAAAATAAGTAAGTCGAATTTGCTCCGCTGACATGATTTTCAATGTTTGATTGTTTCTTTTTTCTATGCACTTGGCCATTAACATTAATAATGAATGGTAAGAATGATTGGATTTCACCACCACATTATGGGCTCTGCACACCCCACAGATGAGCTATTCAGTAACAAGTAAAAATCAGGGTGTGTTGGCTAGGAGAAGGAAGTGGGAGAGAAGAAAGGAAGAGTAAATTCCTACCATACAGGTAGATAGATCACTTTGGTAATTTTATCTTCTCCACAAAACTAAGAGATAGGGTAGGTAATGCTGTTCTCATCTTCATAGGCAAAGCAAAATGCATGCTTGGAGCACATACTCTACTCGAGTTTGCTCAGCTAGCACGAGGTATGACTTGGCCTCTGCCTGCCCCTCCAGTTATCTGTTCAAATACACTACTCTAGCGTTGAATGAAGAACCAAGAGAACAGACAGAGTGTCCAGATACCCATGTAATGAGCTCTGCTGCTTCTGCTAGTCCAGCTGCAGATAGAAGATTGGGTATCTATGTAGGGCTAGGAAGGGTTTACCGCTCTGTCCTTAGCATAAGGGCAAGATGACTTGAGTGTCCAAAAGTAAAGATTGAGTCTTCCTGGTCCCAAAGAAGACCTAGATTAATTTTATCTAGTCAAGGTAGGGTCAAATATTCTACAAGAGGGTCCAAGAAGTATACCATGAATATGGAAATCTCAAAATACCAAATTTTCAGGACCATGCCCAGGCCCTAAGTCATAGAAAGATGATGGGCATCTTGGGCTGCTTGAGGTCTCTGGAAAAAAAGATACCATGCCTAAGGGCAATCACCACCATGCCAATCTCTTACCTCTCCAGAATCAATGCACAAGCTTCCTTATGAAAACAGAAATGAGGGCGAGTGATGGAGGAGAAAGGCCTGCAGCAGAACTCTCAAGCTCAATGGGACTTTTCAGCTTTAGCTGCCGATGTTCCAGCACTGATTAGGACAAAAGATTTTTCCACAGCCCATCTCTAACCAGACCTCCACCATCTGCCACCCATGAGCCCTATCTCATTGTCTTTCCCTATCACCAGCTCCCAGAAGTGCTCCATCCCCACAGCAGCTGCCTTGTCTTCTTGTGTGTGGATTTATTGTCATTCCTCCAGTTTAGCAATACTCTATAGCTTTCTGAGACCTAATGGGACAAGCCAGAGAGCTCCAAAAGAAGGATATTCCATGTACCTTCTAACATGCCTTCAAATTCCCAATACCCCTTGGATCCAGGCACACAGAGGGCTGGAAACAGAACAGCCGCCAGGCACATAACACACTGTATATAAATAAACAAGGTACTCAGGAATAACTAACTGAAGGTATCCATGGAGTAGGCTTCATCTTGGAACCCATGGAGTAGGCTTTATGCTTGGAACCCATGGAGTAGGCTTCATGCTTGGAACCCATGGAGTAGGCTTCAGCTTAGAACCCATGGAGTAAGCTTTATGCTTGGAACCCATGGAGTAGGCTTCAGCTTGGAACCCATGGAGTAGGCTTTATGCTTGGAACCCATAGAGTAGGCTTCATGCTTGGAACCCATGGAGTAGGCTTTATGCTTGGAACCCATGGAGTAGGCTTCAGCTTGGAAACCATGGAGTAGGCTTCAGCTTGGAACCCATGGAGTAGGCTTCACTTGGAACATCCATTCACATTTCACCTAGAACTGAGCCCTTTCCAAGTTACACAGGGCAAGGGAAAGTTCCTGTGACAGTCTTCTGTTTACAAAACCATTTTTTGTTTCTCCAGAAACATACATAGCATGTCTACTATCTGCCAGATATTATTCTAGCACCAGGATATTTTCATTCTGTCTACCTTCTAATGAGGAAGAGACAGTGAGGATTTAAGATATATATTCATACAGATAATTTATAAAAAGCCTTAAAAAGCAGTATTAGTAGATAGCAATGATATAGAACAAAGTGAACAAAACTCCTGATATGGGTGTTGTTTTGTATTGTCTCTGACCACTTCTGCCCAGCATGGATTTGATGAGTGTATACAAAGGAAGAATAGAAAAGCCCTCCTTCAGTGTCTACAACTGAACGTGCTGTTGGAAAACAATGAAGGGCAGGCTCACTGTCAAAGATCTAAAGGCAGAATATTCCAAGAAGATTGAGGCATAGGTGCAAAGGTACCAGTGGTCCCAACAGCATTAGAGATATAACAAGAAGGTAAGAGTGGCCAGAAGTAAATTGGTAAGAGCTGAGGTAATAGATGTTGTTGCAGAAGCAGCCTTGGGGGTAGGAGGTGTAGGTACCAACCAAACACGGCAGAGTGTGGACTTTGAGTCAGATGGGTATCCTGTCTGGTTATGAGCCCTGCAGTAACATGATCTTTTGGGGCCTTCAAAAGAACACCTTGGTCGGTGGCCAGCATGAAAGCAGGCAGAGCAACAAGGAATGTCCCTAGGAATATCAACAAAGGAGATGGTGATATGCACTAGAGTGAGAGACAGTGAAACGGGCTGAGCTGGGTTGGGAGTCATGCTTGAACCTAGAACTAGCAGGACTTGTCTGACAAACCAGATGAGACATCATGGACAAAGACGAGGCAATGGCTACTTTCAGATTCCTGGCCCTATAATGAGGATTGCATGGCCATCTACTAAAGGTGAGAGAAGAATTTTAAAAAGGAGTGGACTTTATTTTGGAAAAGATCATTTGAAGTATCCTATTGGACAGCTGAGGAGCATTACCATACGGCAGTGGATTTATGAACTTGGGCTTCAGGAACAGTTACACTGGCATGCTTACTGTATTTGCACCATAGAGCAGAATGAGCTTCTAAGGAAGGAACGCAGAGAGACATGGGAGCCGAGGCTGAGACCTGGGTCACCATGACGTTTAGATAGATACCCAGCAGAGAAGGGAGGCTCCTAAGGAGACCAGCGAAAAGGTCAGTGAGACAGGAAAAGGGAAAAAAAACCCACAAAGAAAGGTCTGTGTTGGAGCCAAGTGAAGAAAGAATTTCCAGGGAGGCGCGCTCTTTTCTGATGCACTCCACACTGCCAATATTAAAATCGGCCAACAGATTTAGAAAACAGAGCTCATTGGTGCCCTGAGTAAGTAAAATTTCCATAGTTTTGGAAGAAAATCCTGTCTGTACACCCCACAGGAGGGGAGGAGAGAAGAGACAGCAAGAAAACAAAATGCTCCTGAGGAAGTTCAATAAAGGCAGAAAAATGAGGACAAAACTGGAGAATTATGGAAACTGAGAGATAACTTATCCATTAGAAAAAAATATGCCATGATCTTAACTACCCATTCTATCCAATGCTGGAAGACAGGGGCTTTGGAGAATCTAAGAAAGTCAGATTCAGAAGCAGAGAGCAAGGTTGCCTGACAACACAAGTAAAGATAGGCAGAGAGGGGCCAACTACCCATGCTGTTATACCTAGTTAGTGACATGCTCAGTGTTATCCGTGATGCCATATTCTACACTTCAAGTTCTGGGTATGTTTACCACAATTAAACAAAAGAAGACAGTAAATCTTCATTTTTTTTCAAAACCCAAATTAAAGGCATAAAAATGTTTCAGGCAGAGACTGGAAATATCTCAGTTGGTAGGAATATCTGCTGTGCAAGCATGACATCCCGAGATCAAATCCCGGCATCCACATAAAAAGCTGGGCATGATGACCAGTATTGATAAGCCTGGCATTAGGTAGAAGATACAAACAGATCCCAAGATCTCACCAGCCAGCAAGCCTAGCTAAAATGATGGGCTTCTAGTAGTGTCAGGGCAAGAAGGCAGTAAGTGACAAAGTAAGCCACCCACCCAGCACCTTGCTCTAGCCTCCTCAAGTGTGCACAGATATGCACACCAGCACACTCACACGCACATGCTACATATGCATGTGGCACACGCAAAATATTCCAAGTCCATTGAAAAGTCAGAGTTCAACTAATAAGAAGAGCAACATTGTGAGGAGGAGGAGGAGGAGGCACAGATGCCACCAGGTATGGTGTAGTATTGGTTGCAGTCCCTTGCAACCACTGCACTTGAGAAGTAGATGCAACCGGATGCAGGAGTTCATGGTCTTCCTCAACTATAAGTAAATAAGTAGATGTAATAAAAATAACAAAGATGATGTATCTGGTACATGCTTGGTATTGGACAATTATATACACACGCATGCATGTGTGCATTCTTGTGTGTGTGTGTGTGCTTATTCTCCCTGTCTTGAACTGAAAATCACCTTTAAAAAATACTAATGTCACTTTCACTTCTAAAGCACAGATGGGCTAAATATTTTGTCCCAAGAATTGAGGGGATCATGAAAACCTGAATGTAAACTTACTTAATAAAAAGCCCAGACTCTCTCTACACACATCACTCTAAATTTCTAGCCTAGAAGTCTCACTGTCAAGTTAGCTGGTGAGAGAGAATGCCTGTCTGTGAGGCCCAGTCCCATTCATCCGGTCTTTAGGGATTTTAGTGACATTTCTATAGTAAGAGTTTCCTTTCATATTTGAAACTAATTTCACACTTCTTAGTGAATGTGAAACTTACAATTGAATACAACTTTGATTTGATTTCTTTAATTGTGTAATAGATACTGATGAAAATACATTGATTATAAAAAAAAGTCATGAACTACCATCATAAAAAGAAGGGACAGTATCATCTAGGGTGCCCCAGGCTGGAGTTTTCTTCCACAATGGTTGTTCTTTATACATGTGATTTCTTAGGCTATTCTCTTTGTTTTTAAACAAAGCTGTAGCCATGTAGTGGATACTTATATAGTAAAGGTTTCATTTAGCAACTAAATTCCATATTTTTGAACACTATTCATAAACATTGTTTAAGTTAGATCTTCTAGGAGCTGGGAAAATGGCTCAGTGGATAAAATGTTTGCCATGCAAGTATGCAGAGCTGAGCTTTGATCCCCAGCATCCACAAAGAAGCCAGGTGCCCATGTCATGTGTCTGTCACACCAGCACTGGGAAGGCAAAGACAGAAGGCTCCCATGGGCTCACTGGCCAGTGAATCTAGCTGAATCAGTCAGCTTCAATTTCAGTGAGAGACTGTGTGAAAAACCTAAGGTGAAAAATCATTGAGCAAGACATCCAACATCAACTTTTGGCCCCAAAGGCATGTGTATGCACACCTACCAACACACAGACACACAAACACACACACACACACAATCTACAGAAACAAACATCTGAAAGATAAGGCTGGATCATTCCATTTCAGAGTAGCACCCCCACTGAAGCCATTAAGCTGAGCTTAAAACTAAAGCACCAATAGCACTTAGCCCTAATGGCTGTCAGTTTTGAAGAATGTATGCCAGATTGTGAGGAGTCCCCGTTCAGTGCTCTTAACATCTACCTCCATCTTCACGACACTATGAAAACTCTCTGCAGGGCATCTGCATGGCAGGTGTGACTGACCATTGGGGCCACCCAACATCAATGACACAAACCTATGGAGTCTGTCTAAACCCTAGGATTGACTAGTATGCTAACCCCACATCTGCCTAACAGAGACCCCACCCCCAACAATTGTGTGGGAGTGCTGCTTAGGAGACTACTAAAGATTGCCTGTCACTATAACATTTGAATAGGGGTCATTGTTAAACCTTATAACACTTAGATGACCCTTCCTACTTGCCCTTCCCACTCATGAATTTCATATAATACAGTGAATTTTAATTGAGTTAATGTCCACACACTTTAGTTGGGCAACTTCCTGAGTTGGTGAGTGGCACTGGCTCTTTGGCATTGTGGGTTTTGACCTTACTGGAAGCCTACCAAAGAAGCTTTGTTCTGAGAACACAGCCCCAGTGAAGGGGCCACAGGATAAGAAGTAATTGCATGGCAAAAAGAAATATGAAGACCTAGCCTGTCCTGGCTGTGATGAATGCAGGTTTTCCCTAATGAGCTGTCAGCCCCGCCTGCCGGCCTTTGAATTTGTGTTTCCCATCAATGTGCTTTCAGAGTAGCTCCGGCAAGGTCTCCCCGTAAGGCCCATTTCCTAGTGTGTTACCACCAGCAAGACTGCTTCCTTACCACTGCTCATTCATAAAGACCTATGACTTCTACAGGGTCATAGGTCACTGTACCAGCCCCACAAGTTATGCTGCATCCACATGCATTATAAGGAGATCAGAACCACCAAAGGGAATCCCTGTTCATGCTCCACTGAAGAATGCTCCTCATCTCTGTCCCTCTTCTCCTTTGGAACGGTTGCCAAGTGCTGGGTCTGAGAAGTAGCTGACTTTGTAACTGGACTGTGGATAGACAGAAAATGTGTATCTTCCTGACCGCTTTGTGGCTCATCCAGGCTTCCACTTTTTTTTATTTAAAAATATTTTTCCATGCATTTGAGAATAAGGAAGATAGCCCCTAGCCCTAGGTAGAACCAAAATGCAAATAAATATATAGATTAATATCTTTTGGGGGAGCAGACATTCTCACTAGCCCCAAGCCTAGTTTTGCATGGTCTACATCCCCCATGACTGACATTAACTCTGCCCGGAAAGGTATCTGAGAGAGAGAACAACTGTCAGGGGAATGGAGGATTTATAGCAGCAGTTACTGAAACAACTGGCCCTCAGCCTGTCCTAACATTCTCCCAGATTTACAACAAGAAATTACCCTACTGGAATGAGCCTCCAGGAGGCTCAGACAGCTAATTGACAAGCTGTTCTTCTCCCTGTTAAAGCTGACCCGAGTCTCTCCTTCTGGGTCCCAAAACATGTGAAGCCAGACCAAGTTTTCCCACCCCTAAGGGAAATTACCTACTTATTATCATTTCATCATTCCAGCGGTATAAAAAAGAACAAGCCCATAACCCTACTTGCATGGAGCAAGACAAAACACACTCCTGCTGGCTCACTATGGTCTCCCAACACTGTAGGGTAAACTTTTGTACTAAATATTATCCTCATACGTGATGCTGATCACACCAGCAAAAGTTCAAGTGCACTCTGCAGAATATGCACGACAGGATGGAAGCTGCAGGGTGAGCCAGCCGACCCAGCCCTTCTGTCGCCAGTGAGGACAGTGGACTCTTACTAATAGCAGCAGACTTTGCTGAGCGGGCACAGCTCCGTGTCTGCTAGAGCTCTGCACCATGGGTGTCAATCAGCCCAGGTTCCCCAAGAATACAGCATGATCCTTTCCATTATTTCATAGCTGTTAATTCACTTCCTTCATGGCTTCTGATGGAAATACTGTTAGCACCCTATCTATAAAAAAATAATTAAGATGACTGATTTTCAAGTAACAAGACTAGTAAGCTAAATAATCTTATCTGAAGTACTTATATGATATAGCATAGTGGAATAATATGAATATTTAATGCATAATGAGTAATAGTTAACAGATATAAACTTGTATTTTGATATATAATATTTGGAAAGTTGAGACAAGGTTATCCTGATCTAAGCCATTGCACAATGTGTGTAGATCACTCCCCATAAATAGGTACAATTGTGATGCAATGACCAAATTACTTTTAGGCTTTCACAGGGGGAAATTTTATTATGTACAATATGAGGACTAGATTAGAAGGCCAGTAAAACTGTGCTTTTTATTAAGGGTGTGTGAGGTCTTTCTGTCCTTGCCACTGGCCCAGGCCACACTGTGACTGCTGAGTATGGTCAATGAAGCAGTACTTGAAGAGCTATTGAAACCTGCAGTTGACTGGGCCCAGAACAGCAGCCGGTCCCCTTGAAATTACAAGCTGCACTGCCTGAAAAGAAACTTGTCATGCCCGGCAAAGCTGTTAACGGCCTGTTACATCTGGGAGTTCTCGTGGGACTGAATCAGGCTGACAGACAGACAGGCTCTGAAACTCGAGCAACTGGGAAAATATCCTGAGTCTTCTCTCCCTGGAAGCTCCAGGAATGCTGGAGGTAGAGGTTTGTCTTCCCTGATGGCCCCGTGTAACACGGAAGGTGTGTTCTAGGTGGCCTTTTAAGAAAGAGAATGAGATACGTGGGCATAACTAGATTTGTCTTTTGTTTTTGAGATAATTCTCACTCTGCAGCCCAGGCTGGTCTTGATTGAACTCATGATCTCCCTGCCTCTCAGCCTTCTAAGTGCTGGAACTCCAAATGTCATCACCATAGCAAGTGACATATGCTGAAATAAAGTGAGTAATATTTTGATAGTTAAAGAACGTATCATTCATACTTTTTAGACAGAAAAGACTTCCAGTTCATTTTCTTTAGAGATTGTCTTGATTCCATCAAGCCTGGAGACCATGACGCTATGGTCTGCATGGTTGCTGGAATATGGCCTTAGCTCCTCTTTCAGAGTGGCTCCTAGCTGTAAGGAGCCTGTAATGCTGTTGTAAGACTCTACTTCCTTACAGAAATCAGACCTTCCATTTTATAGAGTGGATGAAAATAACACCCAATTCCTCCTCGGGAAATTAACATTTTCCTTTTATTTAAGATTTCAGAAGCCTGCTGTATAGTGTATAATCTTGTAATATTCCCCGCTGATAAATCTAGGTTCATTTATCAGTTAATATAGGATATTTTATTTTAGAAATTATGATCCCAAAAGGCACATTTTGTTCATTATCTAACAACTACAAATGTTCTTTTAGAAGCTCAAACTGCTCTTCCGATGACATTTTTGAAATTAAAAGTGTTGATTAAGTCTACGAAATTTCAGTTCCTCTGTGTAGAAACACAGAATGACAGTGTCCTTAAAATGCAATGATCAAAGAATTGACTAACTCCTCTGGTCCTTTCTATTATTCCATTATCATAAATGCTAAGAGTGATCATAAAGGAAGTATGTGCAGACACACACACATGCAATATGTACATATCCTTCATAATATGCATCCTACATATTAGTGTATTGCACTAGCTTAGATCTGTACAGTTCATGCTGTCTTTAAGATAGCATGGTGGAGATGTATCAGATCGGTGGCCTTCTAAGACTTCTAGCTAATAGCTTTGCAAAGAGAAATAGAAGGAATGAGGGAGGAAAGAGAAGAGTAGGCTGAAATCTAACCAGAAGAAATGTAGGGTTGCATGAGACAGGGATCCCCCTCCAACAAATGTCCCCATGTGACTATCTGTACATAACTCTGAAGCAGGCAGGCATTTTGTTGCAATCGTCACACAATGGAGAAATTCAACAGAAAGCAATTTCTGTCCCTGAAATCCAGAAACAAATACCAAGTAATGGACAGAAAATAGTTAGATTTTACTTTATGCGGCTCTTAGACTTGTGATTACTAACTTCAAATGCACATCTTTTCATGCCATTTACCATGATGGCATGCCACTTACTATGCCAGTTTTTGTAGCTCAACATTTTCTTTAGCATCGTTTTTTCTTCTACACTACAGCTTTTTGTAGGTGTACAAGGAATTCTCTACTTAAGAAACACAACATACAATGATCCAAGGTCACTGATGAAATACATTTGGATAATTAGACCAAACAGGAGTCACTGTTGCCGAAGCCATGGAGAGGTGGTGGTTCAGTAGCCCTGTGTCTTTCTTTCCAACTAAGGTTCTTTTTACCCTGGGTGGTTAGCTGATGGTGTTTCAGGAAGAGAGAGAGAGAGAGAGAGAGAGAGAGAGAGAGAGAGAGAGAGAGAGAGCAATTTCTGTGCAAAGGAAGGTTTAGAAAGCATGATTCTTTCTCCCCATAGATAGTGGGTTTTTCTTTCAAAGACCTATTAAGTGGGAAGGTAGAGACTATGAAAGCAGGGAGGAGCTTCAATAGCAGAACCACTTCTCACTGTGGCCAGGAAGCAACCAGACCTCCCAGGCAAGCAGCCAGGCACTGCAGCCGTCTAACCCCTTCTCTTAGCAGGTTCTTTGCTATGAAGCACTGGTTACCAACAACAAAGGTATCAAGCTGTTTCTCCCTAGAATCCATAAAACCATAATGAGTCATCTGGCAGGAGCGGCAAGGCCTCCAACTATGTGCTCACGCTGCAGGGAATTCCACCTCCCTGACTGTCGAGGAGTGTTTTTAAGTCGCCATTCGTTCCACTAGAGAAATTCGAATGCTAACACTCAGTGCTGTTGCGGGGAGTGAGGCTCCCAGGGGCACAGTGCTTCAAGGAGTGCTGCAGGGTGACCATGAGCGCTTGGCTGTTACCGCTTACAGACACGGCTTCACTGCAACTCTCTGCCTTCAGAGTCTGGATATGTTCAACCCTTCACTTATAAATACTGGCAGAAAAGAACTCAGCTAAAATCAGAGGGGCTGGAGAGAGGGCGCGGCAGTTGAGAGGACTTGCAGCTCATGCAGCACACTCAATCTGGTCCCTAACACCCATGTCAGATGGTTCACAACTGCCTGTAACTCCAACACCAGGGACTCTATCTCCCTCTTCTGGCTTCTGTGAGAACTGCACATACATGCAGTCATACAGAAAAATATAGTAAATCTTTTTTAAAAGTTAGAAAATAATATGGCAATATCCAATTTATATAAAGTATATAATGTCCTGAACAACCTAGAATACATGCAAGATACATGAAATAATAAAATAAGACAAAAACATTAATTTGAATTTTGACAACCCACACACCAGATCACACACAGTCCTGGTATCAAATGCCCCCAGAACCATGACTCTCTGCTCAGTTTTAAGCTAGCACCCCCACTTGCTTCAGTTAGGAATCAGGAACCACATGACTGAGAGCTGGAAAATTGTTAAACCATAGAGACAAGACACTGAAACAGCGGACATGTAGTACTGGGCTATGGCTTGGCAGTAGAATGATTGCCTGGCATATGTGAGGCCCTGGGTTTAATTCTAGCACCATGAAATACTGAAAATAAGTAAGAAATGTTTAGGGGTCGGGTTTTAGCTTAGTGCTAGAACATTATTTTGGTTAGCATACAGAAAACCCTGGGTTTGATCATCTTCAGCCCTTCTCTGGGGTGTGTGTGTGTGTGTGTGTGTGTGTGTGTGTGTGTGTGTGTGTGT
>LOJH01000236.1:0-16950 GCA_001685095.1 Ellobius talpinus | reverse complement strand
GAGAGAGAGAGAGAGAGAGAGAGAGAGAGAGAGAGAGAGAGATGAACTTTACATGTGAACAGTATGGGGTCATTTAGACATGCCACAGTACCCACTACCACCCCTGGCAGTCAGTGAGAAAGAAGTTCACAGAATCATTACAAAAGAAGATAATGGAGCCTCACCAGAACTAAAATGGAAATAGTATTGAGATAACTGATCTTGGGCAACTAATTTACTCTTCAAAACACAAAATTGTTGTGTGTATTCAGAGGGTTTTAGATAGATGGATGGATAATTGGATGGATGATTGGTTGGATGGATGGATGGATGGATGGATGGATGGATGAATGGATGGATAGACAAGACAGACAGATAGAGATATATGGCACAAGGTATAGCAAGCCCAAATATCTATTGCATTTCTATATGTGAGAATTAACATGTTTTTATTTACATTAGTGAATAATCTGCAGTTAACTAGAAAATTTGCTTCTATGTGAATGATTACTTCATTCTTTTATATGGGTAAATAAGTTGGGTGTCATCATGTAACCCAGCCAATGTGATAGAGAGATCTAGGGAAGGTTCTGGCATTAGACTGAAGTGGTGAACACAAAGTTACAGTCTCTGCAGAGACTGGTTTTCTTGCTTACAGAGAACCACAGTCAAATCACACACAGTCAAATCCACACATCTGGAACAACATCCGGCACATGCAGCATGTTCCATGTTTAACACAGCCCAGGGTCTCTCAGAAACACTCTGTTTGTACACATGGGCATACCTCCTTTAGCCAGGGTACCAGATGGTGAGTATAAAACCAACCCTGTAGATTTAATCTCCAGGGAATTGGTCAGAGGTTTTATCTTCCTCCTGAGTGTGTATACATCCCTCTGTGACAGACATTTGTATAGTATTCTGAAGCCAGGTCCTGCCTGAAGTCCCCCCTCACACCTCAAAGTTTCAGTTGCCTCTGACTCTGTTTGACTTTAGCAAAAGATCTTTGTGTGAACTAGAGGAATTCAAGACCAGGTCTTGACTCTTTCTCTCTTTCATCACATAAGTGATCTTGGGCAGTGAACTTACTCTCCAAGCCTAAAAAATTGATGTGTGGGTTGATAGAGGTGTGTGTGTGTGTGTGTGATGTATATAATATATATGTGTATGTACATATGTATGTGTATATGTATATATGTGTGTATGTATATGTATATATAGCACAAGGTATAGTGCATAGTGTGCCCAAACGCTGTGACACTGAAGATCACCAGCAGTTTGTCCCCAACCTTGCTTTCCAGCCTTTCATCACTAATGGCCTTTCCTCCACCCATAGCCTCAGCCAAGTTCACATTCAGACATAAGATTCAGTGTTTGTTTTTCTCTTGTTTTCACTTATGCTTTCTCCTTCTGGCTCATCCCCCCAACCAAAGAAAATTCCTGCATCGAAGCTCTAATACAGCCTACAATGGCCACATCTTAGCCTTTCTCTGTAAGCCCAGGCAAGTCCCTCTGAGGCATGTCCCTCTCTAACTAGAATTCCCCCATGGTGTTTGTCAGTGTGTCCTGATTTTGATTATACAGTTATTTGCCACATAACAATGTCACCASCAGTGCTGAGCAGCAGATGACACCAAGGCCACAAGATTATAACAGGAGTGAGAAATCCCTCTCTCCTTAGAAACATGACTGACAGCACGGCATCAGAGCACACACTGCTCGCTGTTTTCACTGACATTGATGTAAAGTCCTAGTGTGTGTGTGTGCCACTTGTATAAAAGTATACCATATGGAACATCACACTTGCTAATGGCAATGAACCACTGTGCTACTGGTTCGTGTATGTAGACTTTTATCATTATTTGAGAATATTCAGTCCCATGAAAACGCTAGCTGTAAAATAGCACGCTGTGATGTGCTGACAGTAGCCTCCTTTCTCTTGAGTTCACTGTATCCTTTAACTGCATCAAAGGCCCAAGTCAAGTGCTGCAGGCCTTTAGTGCCAGCTACTCTCAAGGCTAAGGCAGCAGGATTATAAGTTTGTCCAATGCTTGCCTGGACTACACAGTGAGCTGAGGGTGTGGGTAATCCTGTCTCAATAATCAAAAGTCATGAAAAAAAAAACTAAGGATACAGTTTAGTGGTAGAATACTTCTCAGTATGTGTGAGGCCCTAGGGTCAAACCCCACTAAAAGATATATGATAACATAAGAAGCTGTGTACAGACATCAGGTGACCTAGCTTTGTCCACACACTCTAGAATGCTTTCAACAGTGATGGAGTTGCCTAGTGGTGTGGTCTTCTATTATGAAGCTGCTGTTAAGTAATGCATCACAGTATTTGAGTATTTATTCCTCTCCATACATTTTTTAACATAAGAGGCCATGTTAGCCAACATTGTGCCTGGGTGACCGGGAGTGGGGGAGGGAGGAAGGGGAGAAAGGAGAGGGTGTGTGGTGCTGAATGTGCACAAAGAACATGATATACTTGAAAGAAGATGTCTTTATGAAACCCATCATTCTGCCTGGTAAGTGTATGCCAGCATATTTTAAAACCTTTCAGTGTATGTGGGGATTTACATCACTCCTCACCATTCAGCAGGGCTTCCACTGAGGAAGGGAC
This sequence comes from Ellobius talpinus, assembly GCA_001685095.1. Taxonomy (NCBI): domain Eukaryota; kingdom Metazoa; phylum Chordata; class Mammalia; order Rodentia; family Cricetidae; genus Ellobius; species Ellobius talpinus. The sequence continues at coordinate 14,349 of LOJH01000236.1, read as the reverse complement.
AGAATGAACCATGCCATTTCCCTGTTGCCCTTTATATATCCCACCCCTTGTCTTTCTATAAAGTTTCAAAGTCTTTGAACTCACAAGAATTGAAGTTGTGGGCTTATGTTTGATTTGGTTTGGTTCTTTCTGTACTGGGTATCAAACCTAGGTCCTCACTCATGCTAGGCAATTGTTCTACCACTAATCTACACCACAGTATGTAGTTGAATTTTTTTTATACTCTTTACTCTTTGGGAGGGTCTGCCATCCAGTTCTCAGACAAATGCATGGAGACTTATTCTTGCTTAAGACTGCCTGACCTTAGCTTGGCCTGTTTCTAGCCATCTTTTCTTAACTTAAACTATCCCATCTACTTTTGCATCTGGGCTTTTACCTTTCTGTATTCTTTGTCTTTCTTTACTTCTTACTCCATTGCTGGCTGGGTGTCTCTGTGGCTGGCCCCTGGCATCCTCCTCTCCTTCTCCCCTTTTCCTTCTTCTTCTTGTTCTTTCCTTCTATTTGTTCTCTCTGCCTGGAAGCCCCGCCTATCCCTCCTTCTGCCTAGCTATTGGACATTCAGCTCTTTATTAGACCAATCGGGTGTTTTAGGCAGGCAAAGTAACACAGATTCACAGATTTAAATAAATGAAGCATAAAATAATGTGACACATCTTTGCATCATTAAACAAATATTCTGCAGCATAAATGAATGTAACACATCTTCAACTAATATTCCACAGCAGTAGAATGCGCTTCTGCACATGGGGTCTATATAGTTTCCCTATAGATCTCACTATAGACCTTTCATCATGTCAAAACAGACCCCTTTTACAATTCAGTAATAATGTGCACAATAGTAGGCCTGTGCCAAGAACTTAGCATGCAGTTATCTCTTTTGACTTTCCATAGAAAATGACTATAATGGGAACAGCAATGACTCCCATTTTCCAGATGAGGAAATGGAGGTTTCCAGATGGAAGTGAACTTGCACAGGGTATGGCCAATGAGAAGCATAACAGAGTTGACCCCAGACACAGCTGACTTCAGTACTTCGCTGCTATTCAGAGAATGGGTTTGATGAAGAGACAAGGAAGGAAGCAAGGACGCTGCTCAATGGGGCTGCTGTAATAATGTTAATGTAGGAAAGAGGACTGGAGTTTGCAACTGCCAATAGTGGGGCGTTGGTCACTGAATCCTGGATTCAGTATACAGGAGGTACCAGAACCATGAACAGTATACACTACTGATGATAGTAGCAAATATTCTTGAGACTTCCTAACGAGCTATCATGGAGGCCCAGTTAATGTTTTAGATGTGGTATAGAAATTAAAAGCAATTCTGGGAGCAGAAGGTTGCAGGGCTGTGTGTTCGTATTGGCACTAGGAAGGGAGAGCAATCACTCCAGCTTCCAGAGAAACAATACAGCTGATAGACTGAATTGTTCTTCCTTTGAATCAATTCCATCTGAGCTTGAAAGAATAGAAAACTTTTCAACACAAGGTTCACCATAGGTCAGGATAATGTGGCCCTAGACTAATAGCTCCTTTCACCGCTGAACTAAAGTCACACTCTTCCTTTGTCGGGTCAGAAAATGCAGTTTCGTGTGAAGGCTTCATTCTCTCACCAGCTTCCTTTTTAATTTGCCAAGCTGGTTTCAGAGGAAAGCCAACTGGGACTACATTTTGTTTCCTTTTGTATTTCCATTCAGTCATGTGAAAAAGGACCCCCACACACACACACAACACCCGCTGGCTTCTCATTCTTCTCCAGTGGCTCTAGAAAAAAAGCTGTGGAGGAAGCCAAGTTGAAATAAATAAAAAACTGCAAGAAAAGAAGAGAAAAATGACAGGGTCCCCAGGCTCAGCATTGTGTAAATAAACAAGGGACAGTTTCTGCCCATGGGACCAAAGCCAGGCACATAGGACCAGTTCAAGGCAGGGGAGAGTCTAGTTAGATTTGATTCCAAGTAACTGGCTTTGTGATTTTCTCATATTTATTTTCTCTCTGTTATTTGTCTTTGTTTAAGACAATAAAATCATGTGATGATATAATCTTATAGCTCCATTTACAAATGCTTTCAAACGTATTAACTCAAGCAAGAAAAATTTGGGATTATCTTGAAGCAAATACACACTCCATAAAGTCTGGGCACTAGCCTCATGCATCCATCACCAGTGGGCTTCTATTTATCCACAGGGCCAGAAAGGCCTGCTTCTTACTATCTCTCATTCCAGAAATACTATTTCTTATGACATATACTTTTAAGATAGCCCATACACAGTCACAGATGACCCAGTTGGGTTCAGGCAGGGCTGACCAGGATCTTATGATTCACATCTGGTCACAGCGTGGATGTGTCTTCGCAGTGTTTCTCATCCAGAGGCTAGGTACAATTCCCTCCCAACATCCCCAGTCATACCTCCCATGCTCAGTGCTCCACTTTAGAGGAGCTTAAGCCTCAGTAACTCTGGACTCACTTTGCTTTTAGATTGGAAGGTTAATCATAAGCAATAGAAGTGTTCAGTCTGGCATTTTACTGTAGCAAGGTCCTAAGAGGATGGTCTCTGGTGTACCTAAGCCTTTCCTAACTGCATGGCCTTTCGCCAAGCTGTGAAGTGGGGTCGGTGACGGGAAATACCGATGGGTATTTGTAAGACTGGTTGAAGTTGTGATGCACTGCAAATGTACAATGAGCAATCATCGGTAGTACTGATGTAATGCTGTCAGGGTCTCTGCGCTGAGATAGATAGGGAAATTGTCACAGCCACAAAGAGGGGCACGTAAGAAGTGATGCTTGAATCCTGTCTCAAAGAGCAAAGAGCTGAAAGCTTGTCAGAGTTTTTAGATGGAGCAGACCAGCAGAGAGGAGAAGGGGGGAACCTGCAAGGAGAACAGAGGCAGGGGAATTGCCATGACTATATCCACACCTGATGGTAGGAACTGACTCCACATCAAATTTTGCAGTAATCCTGTGAAGTACAATTAATAAAAACTCAGAGACAGATATTGGGGTTCAACCTGAAGACCAGAAAAGCAAAGCAGCCAGCCACTGGCTCTTAACTCAACCTTAGTTAGAAAATGGTGATTCTGCCTCCAGGAAACCTCAGAATGAGCCTGAAAGAGCTGTCTCCTCCTGTTTTATAATCCTCTCTAGTTCTGGGATTAAGGGTGTATACCACTACTACCTGGTTTCTATGGCAAGCTAGTGTGACTATTGATATTAAAGGTGTGTGTCACCACTGCCTGGTCTATAAGGGTGGCCAGTGTAGCTATTTTGCTTTTCTGGTATTGAGACAAGTTTTATTTATTAAAATATGAATGAAATGCCACTATAATCCTGAGATGAAGAGTTATCCCCATTTCTCTCACATAGGGAGGTACAGAAAGGGACCATGGGTGACATAGGGCATGCTTCTATTAGGTAGCATCATTCCCTCCTTGGCACACCTTGTTCAAAGTCCATGCTCTGTTTATGGTCTGTCATCTTCAAGACAACACAGAATGTGTCTAGGTATTGGAGTAGAGACTAGTCCAGAGACAGACTGTGCACATGCCGGTTTTCACAGTGGGGAGTCCTTGTCCCTGGGCACAGATGGAGTAGTATAAGTTGAAGAGTGACAGACTCTTTGGAGTGGAAAAAGGATTGCCATATGCCAGCAAGGGCTACCATCAACAATGTTGTTTTATGGCAGAGAACCAGATTATGGAATCATCACATAGCACCATAAGGGAGGAAGAGGATGCTTACAGCACAAATTTCCCCTAAATCATTGGACGGGCTACAAAAGACAGCAAATGTGATATTTCAGTTGGTACCACCCATAAAAACCAAGATTGCTTCTTCCAGTTTTGATGGAGAATTAGTGTGTCACCTAGGAGGTTGGACTAAGATGTCCTGGTGTTTATTTTTTGCCATTCTGAGAGCAAACAAAGAGGCATAGCCTCTAGGGGAAAAGAGAGCCCCAGTGACCATCTTTCAAACTTATTTGACTCTGAGACGTAAGAACATTACACCAGGAGTCCTTCAGCCCTGGACATTTGCCAAACTAAACTAACCTCGTCCTGCAAACCATAGAGAGAAAACCATGAACTCAGGCTTAAGTGAGTTTTTCTTCCCAAGCATTTCACTTGGCCACAATCTTTTCGGCTCTAGTGGGAATTTAAGCAGCTTTCTTCTTCAGTGTTTCACTGGATATGGTACTGAAAGCCTGCCTGATGGAAACCAAAGACAATGCCCTCAGAAAGTCTGCCATGCCATGCCTCCGAGACATTTGTCTCTGGTGTTCATTATCATTGGACACAGAAGAAGAAATGAAATATATAAAGAAATTTATATTAATTGATATTCTTATTCTCCATAGTTTCAAAGCTCCCTCAGTTGCTCAGTCTTAAGGTTGTACTGCCCAAGTCTGAAAAGTGGGGTTGGCCCAGTAACAGGTGGGTAGATTCCCAGAGAAGCAAATTAAGGACATCTGGTATACCCAACTTGTAAACTGTCCTGGACTACCTTGAAAAGGGGAATGAGAATCTTTTCATGATGCCTTTGTGATTTCTCTCACCAAGCGACAGTGTCTCATGAAAGTGCTTTTACTAAAGAGATGTGTGATGTTGTGGTAAACACGACAAGAAAACAAGGGGACAAAGATGCAGTTCTGTCTGGTGGTGATGAAAAGGGTAGGAAAAAACAGCTACCAAAAAAAGCAGAAAAATTGTTATAACTCAATAAGAATCACATATGGTGTTAGACTAGAAGCATATCTGTGGTCCTGGATATTACTCCCAGGAGATACTTAGACTTATTTTTAAACATATATGAAAGAACTGCACATGAGCACAGCAATACTCTTTTCCTAAAAAGGAAAATGCTACCTTGAGTCACATTAATTTTCACCCATCTGATTGGCTGACAAGATATAAATAACAATTATTTCTTTAGTCTCTATTTTTTATTCTCTGTCATGAGATTTACAGAGAAGTTTCTGGAAATGTGACTGCAGGTCCTACGACATCTGTCCCTTTAGCACGCAGTGAAGCACATCACACATGTATATGGTAAGTGAAGATGGAAATACCAGTTATCCGGAAAAGAACTGAGATGGGGAGACAGTAGATGACAGACTGCCGTCTCGTCTCCGCCTTCTAGAAGGTGCAAACTACATGAAGGGTTGCACCCACTATATTTTCCCCTCACCACAGAGCAGCTGAGGAGTTTTGTTCTGCCTTCCTATGTGTCATCTTAGGATGGGAGCACTCTTTCGATGATGAATGATACGCCAGTCATGAGTTTAGGAAACCTTGGGTGAATTACTGACCCATATTTTAAATTCTTCTTACTGTGATATGACTTACGTGCTGTAAAAATCAATCCCCATGCAGAATGGTCACTGAATGATTTCACTTGCACATGCCCAGTTATATAAGCCAGAAGCCTAGAGACCCTAAGCTGTCTTCAGAGAGCTGGAGGAAAAATCAGGCAGGTCAAATCGGGAGAGAAACTAGAACTGAAGCTCCACCTGGTGGCTGGTAGTCGTGAAGACAAGCTCTGACCCAGCTCGCTTCTCAGCTGAGACAGGTGTCTGTTCTCCAGTTTTGTTTTGGAACCAGCAGCTCTCCCTCAGGCATTTGTTAATGGATTTAGAGGGTTAGCCAGCAAATCAGGTTCAAAGACAACCCAAGCTTCCTTTGACTTCAGCTCACCCTGATGCTAAGCCTCTTCTCTAGCTATCACAAAAGCTGTGGCAAAAGCTCCACGTGTCTAAGAACTTATTATGAGGACTATATGGTAAGCACAGAACAAGATCCGCACTCCAAACCTTCATCCTGTCTCTATTCACAGCAAACAGTTAGAAGCAGTAATTGATTAACTACAGGACACTGATTAAGAGAACTATAATATGCCTATCAGATAAAACACCCTGCAAATATCAAAAGTATATTCTTGAAGAGTTCTCAACAGTTCACAAATATTATGTTAATTGGAAACATGGCATGCAAAATAATATTTCAAAATATGCTCCTGTTTCTCTTGCGTGAAGAGAAAGGGGAAAGAAAGAGAGGGACGGGAAGGGGTGGAAGAGAAAGAAGTGATAAAGGGGAGGGAATGGAAGGGCAGAGAAGGGAAGGGAAGAGGAGGGGAGAAAAGGAAGCACCCAGGGGGGCATGCGCATTACCTTTATGGGAAGAAAACTACATCTCTGGCCTCTTAACTGCATTTCTTGGTGGGGAAACGTCTAGTGTTTTGAAATTATGGCAGGATTAAAAAGGTAAAAAGGGAATCTAAGTTTAGAGTACAAAGTGTACCCATCTTTCTGCAGCTCCATTCATTACCTACCAAGTTGTTGTCTTTAGGGCCCCTCAGGGTAACACAGAGCTGAGCAATGGTGTAGACATGACTCATTCTATAAGACAGTCCTCCACCAAAATCAACCTAAGTCAAATTATGTATCAAAGGTCAAATGATGAAAATAAACTAACAAGCCCATGGTGTAACAACGCATCCTTTTTCAAAGTTTAAAAAAAAAAACTTACTTATATAATATGCAAATTTATACACAAAAGCTTTATAGGACATGCTGGAATTTTATTACTGTCACCCAATTTTTGTCTCTGCAGCACTTTTTATTCAACTAGCTCAGCACAAAATATGAGGCTTGTTCAAAAATATTTCATGAAGAGGTAGGCCAGTATCCCTTCAGTATCCACAGGTCCCACAACCACAGGCTCAACCAGATGCAGACCAAAAATATTTAAAAAGGAACTGTATCTGTGATGAACATGCACACACATTTCTCCTCATAGTTCACTAGATAATAATACAACCAAATGGCTATTCACAAGCATTTACAATGCAGTAGGTATTCATTTAGTGTTCATGTAACCTGTATGGGAGGTTATTCATAGTCTAGATGTCAAAATTCTGTTAAATCAAGGGGTCCTGCACATCCTCTGAGTGTGATGCCCATGGGAGGTACTGGGGTCAGTTCCCAATGATACTAAAGGATGTTTATGGGTTTTATATAACTTGGGACAAGTAATTGAATCTGATATTAATATTTTAATTTTAAATTTTCATTTCTGTCTCCAATGCTGTTTTGCTTTCTCATCTGAAGTTATATTTGAATTTCCTCTGGTTTCCTTCCTTCTTACATATTAAAATGCATGTCCCTTGCTAGAGTCAATAACATTGACAAAGTGACAGTTTTAACAATTTCATCCAAAAGTTCATCAGAACAGCTGGGAAATAAATAAGAAGTTTCAGGTTCCCAGAATTCTGTTCCTGAAGGTTCATCATTCTCCCCCAAACCAAGTCCCTTCTGATAAGGCCAGAAAGAAACCAAAAGTCATTGTGTGCTTAGAAGCCTTTGATTGCCAACTGAGATTCCTGTTTTCCCTGTCAATAGCCTTTTATCATTCCATATCTTAATGAACATGTATTTTGCATTTTTATTCAATTGTTTCAAGTTATTTTAAATACTAGTGATTCAAAGGGGAAATGCTATGATAAGCTTGTGGACTTTAAAGGGCCCTGGGGCTGGGGATGTCACTCAGTGGTAGACCACTCTTCCAGCATGTGCAAGGCCCTCAATTTGAACCCCAGCACTGTAAAAAATAAATAAATAAATAAATAAATAAATAAATAAAAATAAAGTAAAAAAGCATGGCAGTGTGATGAATGAACTCTTGGATCTAATCATTCATTTCTTCTGAAGCCTCTACAGAATTTAGTAATAATCCAAACAGGGAACACACCAGAAATGTGTCCTGTCTTGTGTGGGGAGGTAGGGTATCTGCTGTCTATTTTTTGAAACAATGTTTTATTCTGTAGCTCAGGTTGGCCTAGAACTCATGGCAACCTTCGCACCTCAACTTCCTGATACTGAGATTCTGGCATGAGCCACCACGTCCAGGTCGACATTTTTCTTCTGCGGAAACTCTCATATGGCATTTTAGTGTCCTTGAGTCTACGGGTTAACGTTATTATAGGTGGACGTTTTGAAATTGCAAGAATTTCCTTTGCTAATCATCCGTGTATAGTTATAGCATTTCTGTAAACTTCTCAGACATGCTACAAACCATTTGTCACACTCAGATGTCATCTCCCAAACAGCGAGCAGCAGGATGAGAGTGTGGAATGTTCCTTTCTATTTCTGATCGATTGAGCCAAAATGTCCTTGCAGCTTATGCCTGGTTTTCAGTGTAATATCAGTTATTTTCATTTTCAAAAGCTCTACTCAATATCTATGCCTGCTTTCACAGACTCGGTGCCCACTGTGACAGAAATATGTCACAAATTAAGCTGATAAATAGGTACTTTGAAAGTGAGTCGGTTTAATTTTCCCAGCATATTCTTCCATACCTTCTTCCTGTTTGACCCAAGACTTACTGAGTTTTAAAATGGAATGTCCATGATTAATTCAGGGCATGCCCTCTATTCTATTTCGTTGTTTTCATGGTGAAAAAAGACTCATTTATTTCCAAGGAAAAATGAATTCGGCTGCCACTTAAGTCATTTTAAGTTTCTGCTGCATTTCCCTGGAGTATATTTTTACTTTGAGTCTTTTGTCCTGTATAGAGTGTCGTTTAATATACATGGAAGCAAGGATTTGGACACCTTGGTGAAACATACTTTGGAGTATCTTTTGCTGCTGTAGCTCCCAAATTTTCTTAGGTACGAAGTCCCAGTAAACGATGTTTTTAAGCTACACCCTACCCTCCTTCATATAAGACTTGTTCAGTCTCGCAACAACAACACAGTATCAGTCAAACTCATGCTGAAATTGATTCTTGGCATTTGGGGAGTATATACTACTTCATTTTAAATGTTTTATTTTCTTTAAATCAGTCTTTTAAACACAGCCGTTTGAAGGTAGTTCATCCACTCAACAAATGTTTACTGAGCTGGGACTGGGACTCCTCCCTGGAAGCTAATCTCTCCTTTATACAAAGTGTGCATACAGGAGTCATAAAGGAGGAAAGCAGAGTCTCAGAAAGCCTTATAGAATGAAAGGAGCATAAAGAAAGTGTGTGAATTTCTTAAAATGGTTCTTGTGCAGAGGAAGACCTACGGTTAGTTCACCAAGGAAAGGGAGGAAATTCAGCTAAGAATCCTCTGAATGGACAAAAGCTGAGAAACCAAAATCATCAGGGTCTCAAAAAAGGGATACGTTGGTCCACACAGCAGGATGGATGTCTGGTATGTGGACATGGGTTGTGGCTGTGACAAGGAGAAATGGCAGCAAGAGGCATGACAGTGTGCAGTTAGCAACAGGTGAGAGGATAAAGAACAAGCTGGGAGCACGATACCAGCGATTTTTGAATTCCCTGCTAAGAATCTCTCTGCCTTATATAGGGACGGAAGCCACTAACAAAGTTAATACAGATGTTTGCATGACTAGCCTAATGGGAAAGAAGCAGGATGTGAGAGACAGGACCGTGGTGTGGGAGGTCCTTCTGTCTATGTGTTGCTTTTATTGGATAATGAATAAAGAACTGCTTTGGCCTACAGCAGGGCAGAACTTAGGTAGGTGGGGAAAACTAAACTGAATGCTGGGAGAAGGAAGGCAGAGTTTAGAGAGAAGCCATGTAGCTCCACTGGAGACAGACACCAGAACTTTACCCGGTAAGCCACAGCCTTGTGGCAATACACAGATTAATGGAAATGGGTTAAATTAAGATATAAGAGTTAGCCAGAAATTTGCTTAAGCTATTGGCCAAATAGTACTGCAAATAATATGGTTTTTCTGTATGGTTATTTCGGGGCTGAGCAGACGGGAACAAACAAGTGGCCACTCACAACAGGACCAGAATCACCACAAAACTGAAGCTGTTATAGGCTGAACAAGGCTGTGAAAGCAGGCACCGAGAGAAAGGGGTCCAGAGGAGGCAGGAGCAGTGCTGTACAGAACATTACACAACATGACACCGCATACTGCACCTGCTCCGTCATTTCCCCTTCTCAGGATGGCAGCGTGGGAGAGCATGGGAGAGCATGCATCTTATCTGCCCGCTTTGGTACTGCGCCCTCCACACTCAGCACACTGGACAGAAAGGCTCGGGAAAGCAGTTCAGTGAATCAGAACCACACACAACTTGGGAGTGACAAGCACAGTGACCAAATTTCTGACTTTTATAAGGGGGCACAAAATAAAAATGAAGACAGTGAAGCTGGTTGGCAGTCGGGCGGAAGGGGTAGAAAATAAGGGAAGGATGTGAACTTTAAACTCCACTTCCCTTCCTTATGAAAGTCATAATTTTATCTAAGCTAAGGTACTTTGTCAAGAAGAAAGCTGAATTTGGGGAAAAACGTTTTTTAATGAAAAGGTTTCCACATTTATTCTTTTGTATCTAGAAAACTGAGTTAATCTTCCTGTATCCCATAATGTAACTTTGCGAATATACAAGCCATGTCAGACAAGTGTTAGAGCTAGCATTCACATTGAAAATCTCAATGTTAAAAAACAAATCATCCTTTACTAAACTATCTATAAAACAATTAGGTTAACATTCGATTTAGTTTACATTTTTATTACACTTATGTTTATGACATTTGATCAAATGAGACACATGGGTATCTCCTTTTCTGCCCCTCAAATGACAAAAAGAGACAAAATGAATTCTTAAAATATTTTTTTCTTTTATGCTTAAAATGTAGTAGAGAGAAAATGATACTATGGGAAGGAACAAGAATTTTTTCCCATAATTTCCTAATTAAAAACAAGAAACTAGGCTGGGCATGGTGGCACATGCCTTTAATCCCAATATTTGGGAGGTAGAAGCAGGTGGATGAACTAGAGTTTCAAACTACAGGACAAAAAGTACATATTGTAAACTTAAATGTTCTTTTCAGACATCCTGAGAATCAGAATCTGCGAAGGAAAAGAGTGAAGGCACCATAGACAGCAGAGAGAAGCAAAAGAAGGAGCTCTCCCTCAGGGCAGCAGGGCCAAGCTTTCTCCTACAAATGAATACCCCTCCCCATGTGCACATGAGGGTACTCACTGCAGCAATGTTTACAATGACAGACGATGGAAGCCTGCCTTGGGATAGTGGCTAAATTCACTACAGCACACGTAGATAGCGGACATCAGGCCAATGACAAATTCATGATGCCCACCTCTGCAGCTGAGAGCCCTGCTCTTCGGAACAAACTGCCACGTGGAAAGGAAAGGATAGAACAGCCTAGAAAGCTGTCAACCCTGGAAGAAGTAGAAGGTGGCTCTACGCAGCTAATTTTCACAACATTTTCATTTCAAATTTTAGCAGTTTTAGAACAGTGATAGCAATATAGCATCTCGGGTCAATCAGGGGAGCTTATAATATAAAACATGTCTTTGGTGTTCCCAGCTCTCCTTGGAGCTCCTTTGGTCCTTCTGAAGGCTCCCTTGCTCACAGTGTCAGCCCAGATCCTGTGTTCTTCAACAGCAGCATTCCAGGATGGCACATGGACAAGAAGGCAACCATGCCCACACTTCAGTTTTCAAAAATAAAAAAACTCACAAAGCCCTTGCATGCCAGCACCATCTCAAGCTCCTTGATAACAATGCCAGGCACCTCTACAAGCACCCCTATAAATCCCTTAGGAACTCCCCACTCGTTGCCCCCATCCACATCTGTTGCTATGAAAGCCTGATCGTCTTAAATTTTAGAGTAAATTTAACAGTGTATCGGGAGGATTTCCGTCTGAAATGTGATCTCTAATTATGCAGTGAGGTTTAGGCATTGGAGAGTTGAACAGGTCAAGTGTACAAAGAAGCCCATTTCATATTGCAATTTTCTCGATCTTTTAAATAATGGGCTCAAATATGACCCTGAATTCCTTCATCTTGCCTTCAGTTAAATGCTATTTGCATATCTTTCAGGCCATCCAGCCCTGGAGAAAAGAGTTAACTTAAGCAATTAGTCAAATTACCACTTCTAACCTCAGGTTACTTCTCCAACGTCTCTTCTTGAGCTCAGAACAAGATACAGCCGCTTCTCATCTCCCACCTGGAATCTATGAGGTCATCAATAATGCTAGGTACAATATCCCCACGGCTAGGCAGAAGGAGACGCCCTATGAAAACCTAAGTCAGCACACACCTCCACCTGGAAGCCCCTACCAGAGACCCAGCTGTGACCACAACTCAAATACACTACATAGATGGGGGTTTTTTGGTCATTTTTCTTATTTTTTATTTCAAATGCCTATGAAGGTGTGTTAATCTTTTATCTCTGTGATAAATACCTGAGGGGGGAAATTAAATGAGAGAATTAATTACTTTATCTCATTGTTTCAGTCCATGGTTGCCTGGCTCTACTGTTGTGAGCCAGAGAACACCATGGCAGTGTTGTGGTAGAAGCTGATCACCTCATGGCAGCCAGGGAGCAAAGAGAGCGACCATAGAACAGGACAGCATCCAAGAGGCACTTCCCAGTGACCTACTCCCTCCAACTAGGCCCCATCCACCAATGTTCCTAAAACACCACAGAATAATGCCAGAGAACCAAGCCTTCAACACATGAGCCTATGGAAGAACATCTCAAACTCAGCCAAAACAGAAGGCCATTCTGTTCACATCCTCTGCTTCGTAGCCATCCCAGACTCTGACCTCCACATATGAGCTGGAACAAAAGAGGCAGCTCAGCTGGTAATCCTGTGTTCATCCCTCCTTCACGTACTACTGTCTAGACGGGATGGGGGTAAGGACAGGCGCTACTCAACTTCAGAGTTCTAACTTTTGTGTGACCTTAGCCAAGCTACTTTGTCTCTGATTGGGCAAGCAGAAGATGTCTGAGGCAATTGGTAATGTAACAATGTATAGATCCATCTATTCTCTCCATCACAGGGACAAAACTTAGACTATTTGCTAGGAAATCCTATACAATTTATTTCCTATCTAAGTGGAAATGGGCAAACATTATTATCATCCCACCTTATGAACAGAGGAGACTGCTGTGTGCAGTAGAGTAACTCACCATGGACATTCAGAACCTTTTGAGCGACTAACATAGCTTTCTCTTCCTGGAAATTCAATGACTCCTTATTTGCTAAACACTCTTCAGTATGTTTCCTCTCTCCTAGAATGTGCAGGATATGCCAAAGTCACATGAAGGATCTGAATGCTAAAGGGTTCATATGCCAGGTGTCTGTCCCCTGTCCATGTGAGGCTGTGCGACATACATTCCTAGTGTCAAATCCACAGTTAGCTATACTCCATCAGCACTGAAATGGGCTTTATCATTTGTTTTGTGCAGGGCTATCTTCTGATTTATTAAATGACTCTATGATAAGCTTTGAATAATTATTTAGGAGTTATAGGCATGATAACAAAGTCTTAATAACTTCTCCCATCTAATCTAAATAGTCATAGCAATGATTTGTTGGCTGTATATTTTATATGTTCACCTTCATGTAGATGCACACATTTATTTTATTACATGAAATGAGGAGTTGAAGATCATATATTTGAAAATAAATATCACTTTTCCTGACACAAAGAAAATGTTCCCCCCAAACAGGACTTTTTCTACCTGGGAAGAGGGCTGTTATAGTACACCCAGACTGCTGTAACAGAATGTTATAACCCAGGTTTCTAATACATAATGCAGATTTACTTCCTAGAGCTCTGAGTGCATAAAGGCCAAAATCAAGGGGTCACAGATGTAAAGGGCTCTTTCTGGCTCCTAAGTGGCTCCTTCTGGCTGTGTCTTCACATAGCAAAAGGAAAGAGGCAGTTCTCTATGGGCTCTCTTATAATGATACTAATTTATAGCCCTCATTAATCAAGACATAGCACCCCCTTAATTGCCCTACATCCTATAACCATCACCCTGACCTTAAGTTTCAACATAAGGATTTAGATAAGACGATCAATAAAACCATGGATGGGACACATGAAGGGTTGTTATATAGCACATTCAGATAAAAATAAGCCTGACTGAAGTGCCAAGCTCCATAAAGAGGACATATCATATTTTAGTAGACTCCAGGCATGAAAGTCTAAGAAGATTAATCAAAGCATATAACGATTAGAATCAGTAGCTCTAAAATAACTATTTTCAGCACATGATTGGGCAGTCATGTTGGAGATATTTCTGATACTACCATGAGACAATATTTAGGAATGTATATGTGTATATACATTTACAAAATGCAATAACAATTAGTGAAAAATGATCCAGGATTTTTGGAGAACAGGGAAGGTATCTGGGAGGGTTTGGAGGAAAGAAATGGAAGGGAAAATGTTGTGTGGAGGTTGCTAGTGTGTTCCCAGCCACCCTCCGTTTGTTTGTTTCCCTGTCACCCAGACTCCTGAAATAATCGCACAGAATCTCTATTATTTAAATCACTGCTTGGTCAATCACTTAAGCATATTGCTAGCTAGCTCT
>LOJH01000235.1:31491-59118 GCA_001685095.1 Ellobius talpinus | reverse complement strand
AGGACAGGCTCCAAAGCTACAGAGAAACCCTGTCTCGAAAAGCCAAAAAATAAATAATAACAGTAATTTTGTTACTTTTAATCATGTTGGGGACACAATATGAGCGAAAGTGCCCTCATGCTTCTCAATTCCTCTGGAACTGTAGTTTCAGGCATTGTGAGCTGCCAGGCATGGCAGCCTTAAACCAAACTCAGATACCTGCAAGAGTGTGTTTGTGACAACAGACCCATCTCTTCAGCCGCAAGCAGCAGAGTTTAAAAGTTTATTAACATGAACCATTTCAAACTATACACTTTCAAATTAATCTCAGACTAGATGGAACTTATACCCCTTAAGCATTCCCTTTAACGATCGAATATTGAGCATAACAATTACCAGTGGTTGCCTAGCAACCAGGGTATCTGCACTTACAGTAAGTTTGTCCTAAACACTCCTGTAAGATCAGTGATGAATAACTATTCACTTGGAAGCCTTATTTACAAGACAGGTTGTACCTTTTCTGGTATTAATGACTCTGATTTCACTATTCAAAGGAGATAAATTTCAGGGAACGGATTGGGAAGGTGACATCATGGTCATTAAACTGTGAGCACTTTGACAAGCAGTCTTCAGATGGATGCCTGGTTATCAGAGCAATGATGCCAATCATTGTCCATCACGGCACATATTATGTTAATGGCAGGTAACTAGCTCAAGCTGTAAAAATGCCACGGGCAAAGTATATCTTGCCTCTCCAGATTATAATTTTCAACAGAATATAAGATTAACTTACGAGTGCCTTGGGGCCATCCCAAAACTATCCTATTCTTTAAAATGCCTCAGGTGGGCCCCAGAGTCACAAGAGTGTCACCTTTCATGCTGTCTTCCACCGCTGGAGTACGTTATAACAAATAACCTTTCTAATTCTGTAAGCACCACGTCTGCACATTCGCGCTGTTGGAGTCCCTGGTGCCATGACTGCCAGAGAGCACTCTGAAGCAGTGCAGCTCTAGCCTGCCAATTGTGTTTTGGCTGCCCAGCTCCTTCTGGGCTCCCAAAGCTGGCAAGCTACTATGCTAATAGAATTCATTAGCCCGGGCTTTGACAGACAGTTAAAACAGGACTCCGCCAAGGCACTCCAGCGCTGCAAAGCCATTATTGCCATTTCAGGAGGCGCAGCTAATTCAAAGAAGATGATGACAGGGTTTGCAATCAGGGAACATTAGAGTTTAGGGCAGTGGAGAGGCTGAACACGCTAGGCAGGCAATACTGCCAGCCACCCTGATTTGATTTCTAGCATCACCAATGGGCCTGGCAAAGAAAAACGGAGGTAATGAGATAGAGTGAGAGACCAGGCACTAGGACTGGCCTTTGAAGTAATTATTCTCTGGGGTAGCAAGGGACAAGATGAAGAAGCTTTCAGGGACAGGCAGGGGACACCCATGGGACTCAGTTTCCATTACAGCATGACATTCAGCTGAGCAACTCTCTCCACTTGGGAAAGCAGAGTACTAAATAGGCTGTCAGAAGGGAGGGGACACCGGGAAGGTTTGTGGAGGAAATGAAGCTGTAGGGACAGAGCAAAGCAAGGCTCCAAGAAGCCTGCAGGAGAGCAACAATCAGGAGGGGGGGTCTTCCAGAATCTCTGATGGGAGCCACGCTCAGTCACTTGCTTTGCAGCCGTCAATCTCTGTATTCTTCATAATCATTATACTATGAGGGAAATGACGGAGCTGGGGCTGGGGGAGGACACCACAGAGCTGCAGACGTCCAAGGAGCGGTAAAATCCCTTAAGACGTTGACAAAACAGAGAAGCCGTCTGGGGCTCTTGGCTCAGTCCAATTGCGGACAGACACAGAACGATTAAGGTGGGATTTTCTGGAAGGGTGAGACTTTACGCGTCTGGATATAATCAAGCTCACCCAGCAATCTTTTAAGAAGAACAGACCCGCACCTCAAGTTGAACCAGAAATGAGCCATTTCTCATTTGGTGGTCAATACCTCTGAATCAAGTTGGAGGTCACTGGCTAAACAAACTGGGAGAGTGGCTGTCACAGGCCCGTGGAGTTTCTTCTTGCTTACCACCCTAGAGCTTGCCCTGTGCTGTCTGCTCTTTCTCTTTACAAGAGAAAAGTTTCCTCTGCTGAGAACGACCACTGACAATGAGAACATGTACGAATGATGTCGCCTTTGTCCTGTGTGGCTTAAGAAGTGGGCCCTAAGACAATATTGGACCATAGTCTTCTCCCAACACACACACACACACATGCATGTGCACACACACAGATTCATGCTCACACATAAATTCATAGGCATGCACATACATGTGCATAGGATTCCAGAGATGCCATACATTTCAGTGGTGTATTTTTATTTGTGCAGATATTATTACCCAATACAATTATTAGCTGTATCTATCATATGTTTTTTTCCAAAGTCACCATGTCCTTTCTTGCTCTCCTAATTGAAAACTGCTTCTCCACAGCTGCCATCATCTATATTCTCAGCAATGTCACTTTTTTAGTTCCATAACTTCAACTATTTTTGCTGTAGGATTAGTTTGCTATCAGCTTCAGGCCCACATTTTCACTGGCCTGTTGGAGAGCATTAAGGATGGACCCTGAACCGGCAAGCTATATACTTGGACTCACAGCCACCAATTCAGATTCCACTTGTCCAGAACCCCTCCTCTTGGGACCCTGTTCTCATGAACTGTGTCATTATCTCAGTATTTATCTAGAAAACACCCTGGAAATCGCCCCTTTTCTGCTATCATGGGGTAGAAAGTTTGCATATGAAGGCTTTCCTGCCTCTTACACTGAGCCCAGGAGAAACCTGGGCTCTCTCTGGCTATCTTAGCTCCCTTAATAGGTGACTTTAGAAGTAGAGTCTGAAGTTTGAGGTCCATTTTATCAGAGTTTGAGAGAAAAGCAACAACACAAGCAGGCTGTGAATCTCAGTAGCCGCAGGAGAGGGGAGAAGAGGCAAAGGAAGAAAGAAAATTATGCATTTTGAATTAGGGAGCTCGACATGTTCAGCCATGCAGGTTAGCAGCTGCTGCCATGCAGAAGATTGGGGGCTTCAGAGAAAGGGACAAAGCCTAGAGTACTGAGTAATGCAAGCTTAGACTTTTAGCCAGCAAGTCAAGAAAAAGAGATAAGAAGACACTGAGAAAAAGTTGGACTTTTTTCCAGCTAGAGCAAAGACCAGGAGGCAGGTTTAGCTGGCCTGAGTGGTGAGTGGATAGTCTATAAGAGCTGTATCAGAGGAGGGTCAGCATGCATGATTCTTCAAAGCGTAAAAGCATTATCTCATAAAGAGTGTAATTATCCCTCCCATCCCTTTAGCATGTCTGAGGAATAGTCTTCTGGAAAAGGAATTGACAGATCCAGGTAGATTGACTCTGATTTTTTTTAATTGGGGTTAAGAATTTCATACATAGTACTATATTTATGTCGCCCACACTTCTCCCCATTTGGTGCCTCCCATTTCTCCTAATGTCTTCTTTAACTATTGTTAAAAATATATTCACACACATGTGTATATATAAATACAGCCTGCTGGGCTCACTGAGTGTCGCTCTCATATGTACTTGTGTAGGGTTGACTGCTTAGGACTGGATAACCCATTGGGGCTTTGTCCCTGCAGATTGTCCTTCTCTCAGAAGCCATTGCTTGCCCATATTTCTTTTTGATATTACTCCCATCAACAGTGGAATGTCACGATGTTGTCACTGTGGAGGTCTTGTGTAGGCAACCATATCTTTGAGATTTCATGGGTACAGATTTTGTATAATATATAGAAGGCACCACCTCATAGCAGGCATCCTGGTCCTCGAGTTCTAATGGTTCTGCTGCTCGTCTATGCTGTTCCCTGAGCCTTGGGTGTACAAATTGTGTTGTAGATACATCAGTCAAGGCTAGGCAGCCTCCTCCCCAGTCAGTTGTTCTCTGAATTTTGACCAGCCATAGATTTCCATAATCGTCTCCATCTTCTGAATATATATATATATATATATATATTTATATATATTTATATATATATATATTTATTTATATTTATATATATATATATATATATAAAGCTTCTTTGATGAGATTTGAGAGCTACTTATTTGTGGGAATAAAGGATAAGTATTTAGAGCACAATTAGGAATTACACTGATTTGGGAACGTAATGTTCCCCATGAGCTCCGTGACCTCACCAGCACAGGGAGTTGGCTAGGCTTGTAGGCCCACGCACGAATTCCCACCTACTGAGAGAGCCCTTAAGTTCAGCTGGACAGCTCTACTGGTTGTCCTCAAGATCCAAGTCCACTCTTGCACCCTTGGAGTTGCCTAACCATGCTACTCATTGCTATGGTTCTTAGGCTTTACCCTGGCTCAGAACTATTGACGATTTTTCTTCCTTGGCAGCTTGTATAACATCTTCAGGTACAGAGTGTTCGCTCCCAGGGAAGAGGCTACCAGGTCAGGTCTAGTTCAATTTCTTTCCCCAAGTCTGTGTCCGGGTGGGTTCCCTCTTAAAGAATAAGACAATAATCTGTAATATGTGGATATTTGGAGGAGACCAGGGTGCCGTGTCTCCACTAGGGTCAGAGGTATAATGCAGATGTCATTCTTTCAGTCAAGAGGGAGCTGCTTTTCCTCAAAGAGCCTCAACAAAGTGTAGGTGAATCTCCACTTTTCGTGTGATGATTTAAATCCTAAGAAGGAGAAATTGTGAAAGTTCTCTTTCTAGTGTTACCAGGGAAATAGGAGGCTGGATTCACAGCCTACCATGAGGAAGGGCTCTATCCATCCTTGATAGCCTGCTTATAAAATTCACACACACACATACACACACACACACACACACAAAGAGAGAGAGAGAGAGTTGAGAGCTTGGAATCATTTCAGAATTAAGCTGAGATTGAGGATTTGAAGGATTTATAGTCTCTATACTTTGCTGACTTTCAGAACTTGAAAAACATTCAAGGGACCCAGATAGTTGGAACTAGATTGCAGCGGGACCATCTGAACATTGGTCATCTATACACAGAAGGAGGCAAAATGAAGACAGCAAAGAGCACACACTGTCCAAGGATGAGTTTTGTCACTACTAAGATTATAATAGATAAAACCAGACTGGAAAACTACACCCCCCCCCAACACTTCTGGCATTTATGGCCAGAGCTGGGGTAGAACCAAGACTATTACTGTCTTCTGTTTAAAGGCAAAAATAGACTGTTGTTTTTAAGGTCCCAGTCCTAAACCAGCTATCCAGTGAATCTCTGTTCTAATCATTACTATAATATTTTTCTAACTAAGAAAATAAGTTATGAATTCAACAGTGTTTTGTGGACAGAACACAAATACTAAACAGAAAAGTACATTATATATACTCATAACTGGCTATTTCAATTCATTCCTGACTCTGTTCTGTCTGTGCTGAATTTACAAACAACCAGTTACTGTGCCTCCATATTGCTGCTTCTAGATAAAGTCTGCCTGACTCACCTCTGCCCTTAAGACTTTTCTAGAGCACTGCAAGATCCTCCTAATTGTACATCATTATTTACATTGTTTAAGATTAGCTTTGGAAACCATGAATGCCAATTCGGCATGCCCTGCTCCAACAGACCATCATGTTTCTATGGAAACCAGGATTTATTTGCACCAAACGCCACTGACAACTTGGCAAAGGCATGGTTTAGTCTTTCCCATACTTACCTTAATCTTTTACCTTTCACCCATTTCCTCTTTTAGTTTAGGATGAACTAATGTCTCAACTATAAATTTCTTCCTTTTACATTCCTTGTGATGACTTGAATTTTCTATTCTTCAAGAGGCACTCTTAGATCTGAAGAGAAAGTATCATTGTGAGCCTGTGAGAGGTGGCTCAGGGTAACAGGCACCAAGCCTGTGGGCCTGAGCAAATCTCTGGGATTCACATGGTAGAGTGGGAGAATCAATTCCCACAAGTTATCCTGTCTTCCACATGCATGTCATGGCGTGCATACATGCACAAACACACACACACTAATAAATTAATAAATATAAAACATGTTTTAAAAAAGATTACTATTACAAGATCACCTTTAGTTAACATTCCTCAAGTTTTTCCAGCATTTCTTATCTCGAAAGTAAGACAATGTAGTGTTCTAATTAGGGTTCCAATGTGTGTGATGAAACACCACAAACAAAAGCAACTTGGGGAGTAAAGGGTTACTTCCACTTACAACTCTAGCCTCACACTCCATCACTGAGGGAAGTCAGGGAATGCTGGAGGCAGGAACTGAAGCAGAGACCACGAAGGACCACTGTTTGTTGACTCACCCACCATGGATGGCTCCATTTCTTGTTTTGTACATCCCAGGACCACCTACCCAGGGTGGCACCGCTCACAGTGGGCTGGGCACTCCCACATCATTCATTAGTCAAGAAAAACGTTCCACAGACTTGCCTGTGGGCTAGTCTTAGGGAAGCATTTTCTCAACTGCCGAGCCCTTTCCCCAAATGAGGCTGGTTTGTGTCAAGTTGACAATAACAACAACAGCCAGGAGACATAGCTTGTGTGTGTTAAGATACTTTGTAGGATATACCACCCTGCAGATTCACATGCCATCATGAGCCTTTCCTGCCATAGAAGTTGAAAGTAAATATCTTTCTAATCAGATGAGTAAACACATTCGGTTTCTTCAGGAGAAAGGAGGCACGGAACTCTCCAGCTCTCCTTCCCTGGTGCTATCACATGGCGTCTCTGTCACCCCTCACCATCAGCTGCAAAGTGGCATTGCCATGGTGTGTCCACCTCCAACGTCTCTACTTGGGCTATGAAGAGAACCTGACAGCTCCCTTGAATTCCTTTGACAAACGCTTCTAAACTCCCAGCTGTTCAAAGAGATCCGATAGAAATCACTTACACCCAGAAGAGTTTGGATAGCGCATGCTTCTTGTTGGAGAGTGGAGCTAAATTTCCCAGAGAGAAGGGAAACCCTCCTGTTAAGAAAACTACAGCCGTCCTGAACACTCAGATGTTATGACTAGGAGAAAAAGCTGTATATTTCTGGAGCTTCTGGTGGTAGTCCTGCTAATAGCTATATCACTTCCATACAGAGGTCTTATGAAGAGGGCATCACACATCAAAATACTTTAACAGGAAAACTTCCTGTAAGGATGATAACTTCAGGTAGCCTAGTGTGTGTACCAACCCCCTGTGGGATAATTTGTTGGTGATGGCCTGTCATTCTATAGCTGTCATCATGTGACAGTGTAAAGTGAACTGATTCCAGGAGACAGCAAAGCAAATAAACTCTGGCTTCACCCTCTCTCTTTTTCAAGGCAACTCATAACTTCTGTATCTCCTTTTCAATCTGAATTTCACAGAGACTTAAACACATTCACAGAGAAAGGAAAAACAAAAAACATAATTAGCATCATCAAATTTTAGGGCAGGAGGAGACCACAGAGATCATAATTGAGAATAAAGTTTATTTGGGAGATATAACTTTATTTTCCCCTTTGGTGGATTAAACGGCCGAGGCAATCTGCTCCAGATTGCTCTGTCCCTTCATTAGAGGAAATTAACCACAACTCTAAGAGAAAGGGATTATTTCCCCTTGAACATACTGTTTATGATAGTTACCAATACCACTTAAGATATTTTCTGTATCTCTTGCTTCCCATACTGGACATAAATCAAGTCTGGCCTCAACCCTTCCCAGAGAATGTTCTAATTACAATGCGCCCAGCTTTCCTATTGGTCCACAGAGAATGGCCCCACAGGGACCAATGCTGAAGACAGAGGGAGTAAGCGGGTGGAAGAGACTGCGCATGCTCCAGCAAGCCTTCAGGAAAGGCAATGGATCCTGCGGTTTTAGCGCTAACGAAATACGATTTGCACATGGATGACAGGGTTGCTGCAGCCATAGGAGGAAGAAGCGAAATGATGCAAATTCTCATCCCACCCATGCAAGCGGTGTGAGCATGCGTTTAATCAGAGAGTCGAGGGAGAAATAATTTTGGAAATTGGTTTTTTAAAGTTTGAGACAGGAAAGTCTTTTTAATCATCCTGTATTGTACACGGCTGTATTCAGTTATTATCCTACCCTATCAGCTTGTAAACCACGGATGTCAAAAACAAATCAAAACTTTTTCTTAGGACCGCAGGGGCAATTATCATACACAATATCCTGCACATAAAATATGCTTAATCTATGTGTGTGTTGATAAAAGAATACATGAATAAAAATACAAGGATGATAGGATCGTTAAGTGATTGAATAAAATAAATCTTAAGGAAAGGAGAGAGGACAAAATCATACACAGACAGTAAACTTTGAAATAGGTGAGAAATGTTGCTCGCATCAGGATGCCATAGGCAGGGTGCCTGCTCTCTCCAGTAAGCAAGAGGCTGCTGAGCTGAGGGCTGCTCTCCCCTGCTCCCTGGGAGAAACATTTCAAAACACTGTCACCTTGTGGGTTTTCTTTTCCGATCATGGAAAACCAGAATGCACCACCCTAAGGTGGGAATTATAAGGGCTATTCATCCGAGAGCATCAGGACATAAACTGATCAACAGCTGGGGTTGGGAAGAAATTATGGCGGCTCCTAAAAGACCCTCCGAGTACACTGCAGGGAACGCGGCTGGCGCTACGATACCTACGCTAAAATGAAACTCCACTGTTAGTTGTTTTTTTTTATTGAGTAGCAATTCTTGCAGTTTTCAAAATGAGAAGAGAACACAACAAAGAAATCTGCTCACGCAGCGCCACCACCTCTTATGTTGTTGCTCCCAAGTAAAATGCAGGCGGCGGGAGAGGAGAGCAAAGAGAACTGTGGCATTGTTGATCTAAAGCCCAAAGCATTTCGATGCATGCAAGGGGCCATCAGATCTCACAGAAGGACCAGAAAAAGGGCACAACCTTCTCCTGAGAAAATACACAACATGCGGAGGCAAATGTTCCCTCTTTCAGGGCAACAGCCACGGCTTCATCAGTTTTCTCACCAAAAAGATACTTGGGAAGAAAAGACAGGCCTATTCAAAGACAGAGCTTTTTGGTCCAGGCAGGTAATTTCATTAAGTTAAATGGTTTGTTGAAATTATTCTACCTAAGAACAGAAACAGGACACGTACAGAGATGGGGCTTTCATTTCAAGGGCACAGTGTTGTAACACACAGGAGACAACTGGGGGTGGCCAGACTGCTGGGGCTTATTTAAAGGAAGGAGTCGGGAGTAGTTATCAGACAACGTTTCCATACCAGGACTCCCGGGCATCTGGATGGCCTATTCAAAACCAGCAATGATCTTTAACTGTTCTGTGCGCTTCTAGGCACAGACTTTTCAAAGATGCAAATAACAGGTAATGCTGCCTGAGAGCTTCAACAACAGCCGCTAAGGTCCTCAATGCCTTCCAAGCTCTTGGCTCCGCTGGGGAACAGCTTGAGGCCTTGCGCAGTGCCCAGAGTCAAAAGTTCACTCCATCTTGGTGACATTGGCAGCCAAGTCGAGCGAAGAGAACAGCGCCACAGTCTACAAAGTTGTAGCGCTTTGCCAGATTCTCGCTGTTCTGGCTTAGATGCCAATGAGAGAGCAGTGAGCAGAATGTCAGCCGAGCCGGGCGATCTGTGCCTGCTTTCAGGTTACAGCTAGCGCACAGCGTACACTGGCTAGCAAGAGCATTAGATGGGATGGGCTATTTAAAGAAAAGATGGACACATTCAGCTTCGGTGAGTTCTCCTGGAAGCTGCGAGCTCATTTGCATAATAAATATTTGTGAAGTGCGTACTCTGTGGAGGTGATAAAATTATAATGGTGAACAAGCTTTGGCCTCTGCTCTTCAAGTGCTGAACTAAAGGACTCAATCAATACAACCTTCTCCTTCCTCGTTTCCCTACCTCCAACTTCTTGCCGGCAAAACTGGGGTCTGTTGAATGCTAGGCAGGAATTCTATCACCGAGCAATGTCCTCAGCTGTTTTTACACCTTTTCTTTTGAGACCTTGTCTCGCTAAGTTTTCTAGGCTCACCTAGAACTTGTGATCCTCAGACTGCCTCAGTTTCCTGAGTAGCTAGGATTACAGACCTTCAATAAGAGGCTATGTGGTCTCAAATTTCTGTAAAGGACGTAGATGAAGTATTATTTAAATGGCGTGTGGCTGTCTCTATGTTGGGCTTTGGAGGAGGGGATGGTGATGGTGGTAGCAATCCAAATCCCATGAGAGAGAAAGGAACGTGAAATGGGAAGCGGCTAGATGGAGCAGGTGGCCGATTATTTAGCAGAGTCCATTAACGAATAACAGGCAGGCGTGCCATGCAATCCAAGCAGAGATTATCAGCAGGGACTAGGGAAATGCGATTGTTCACTATAAATAATGGGACATACTACTTTTAATTATGAAATGGCTAAAAGGAAGCACAGAAAGATGGGGCAGAGGGGGCAAAAATCAAGGCAAGCTTTCAGGATCCACCCATAGGAGAAATGTCGAAGAGGGTGTTCAAGAGCCCAGAGTTCCGTTTCTGAGAATATCTGACTTTGGAAAGCCATGGGACCTACCTTGCCGGTCCCCATTTATTCAGTGAAATGCAGCTATACAATGCTGATTCCCAGGATGCTGTCTCAGGAGAATGAGGGAAAGAATCATAGAGAAACAATGGTGTCCTGTGGTGGGGTCAAAGCCTGAGCAGTCACGTGACACAGCAGTAAAACTGGAAAGTCCAGCACACAGAGAGCCCCAGAAGATCAGGAGCTGAAGCACAAGCCCCTGCCCACGCGACTCTTCTGGGATAAGAGCCGCATTTCCAGAAAGACATGAGCAAAGTTCTCTGGAGCAGCAAGTGACACCTGGATCACACTTCTATGGGGGAGGCCCTCTCTTTCCCTGTGTATCACATCATGCCTCTGCAGACACCAACATCAGCGTCCCAGAAAGAACTTATAAATATCTGCTAAATAATTTAACATGGTGAGATGAAATCTTGAGGCCTGGCGAATGAAAGGAGAGATCTCCCAGGGGCCTCTGAGTCTTCTCTTTACAGGGAAGGCGTAACTTCTCTAAGACCAGGATTTGGGGGGTTGCCATCAAAACTTCCTTCTTCACCAGATACCCCCAAGTGGAGATCCCTACCGTTAGGCATCATAAGGTTGATCCAGAACCCAGCACTGTGAGAACTCCATCCCACTGGGGAAAGATTTGAAATATTGGTAAACTCGGCACCTCGTTTCTAGTCCTTGAGTATGAGAACAGCAAAACCACACTTGAAATCCCTCTGGTTTTGAATCACACTCTTACAACCTAATCATAATGTCAAAAGAAGAAGCAGAAATGAATGCACGGTCTGTTTGGTTTTTTTCCATTTTTTTATTTAAAAGTTTTTTTTTTCATTTTGCATACCAACCACAGCTTCTCCTCCCTCCCCCTCCTCTGGCTCCTGCCCCAACCTTCCCCCCACCTCACCCTCCATCCCCTCCCCTTCTCAGAAAGGGTAAGGCCCCCGTGGGGAGTCAACAAAGTCTGCCATATCAAGTTGAGGCAGAACCAAGTCCTATCCCATGTATCTAGGCTGATCAAGGTATCCCTCCATAGGGAATGGGCTCCAAAAAATCAGTTCATGCAATGGGAATAAATTCTAGTCCCACTGCCAGTGACCCCACAGGCTGCCCAAGCCAAAGAACTGTCACTCACATTGAGAGGGCCTAGTTTGGTCCTATGCAGGTTCCCCAGCTATCAGTCCAGAGTCAGTGAGCTCCCACTAGCTCAGGTCAGTCTCTGTGGGTTTCCCCATCCTGATCTTGACCCCTTTGCTCATATAATCCCTCCTCCATCTCTTTGACTGGACTCTGGGAGTTCTGCTGAGTGCTTAGCTATGGATCCCTGTATCTGCTTCCATCTGTTACGGGATGAAGGTTCTATAATAAAAATTAGGATGTTCATCAATCTGATTACAGGGGAAAGCCAGTTCAGGCACCCTCTCCACTATTGTTAGGAGTCTTAACTGGGGTCATCCTNTGATCTTGACCCCTTTGCTCATATAATCCCTCCTCCATCTCTTTGACTGGACTCTGGGAGTTCTGCTGAGTGCTTAGCTATGGATCCCTGTATCTGCTTCCATCTGTTACGGGATGAAGGTTCTATAATAAAAATTAGGATGTTCATCAATCTGATTACAGGGGAAAGCCAGTTCAGGCACCCTCTCCACTATTGTTAGGAGTCTTAACTGGGGTCATCCTTGTGGATTCCTGGGAGTCTCCCTAGCACCAGATTTCTCCCTAACCCCATAATAGCTCCCTCTATCAAGATATCTCTTTCGTTGGACTCCCCCTCTGTCCCTCACCCAACTCAACCATCTCAATCCCTCATGTTCTCCTCCCCCTTCCCATTCACCCTTCCCTCCTGTCCCCTTCCAATTAAATTAACTCAGGAGTTCTTATCTACTTCCCTTCCCAGGGGCATCCTTGAATCCATGGTATGTTAAAGATGTATAATTTTACTGTGACTCCCTTTGTGAAGATGATGCCTTCGATAAGAAAATGAAGTCCCTATTCTGAATTTCTATCGAAGGAACACTAGGCCAAGTATAGAAGGTGCAATAGAAGCTGTGGGCAAGGTGACAGCTGTCACTTTTTTCATGCAGCTGGCAGGCTACATATAAAGAGGAAATAGGCTGTGGGGTGGTAAGAGGTGGAGGAGACACAGTGTAGCAAACCATGCTCAAGTAAGGTGCCAATGCTCCAGAAACTCCTGACTCAACTGAAGAGCAGAGTTTGCCAAAAAAAAGCAATGGTGACAATTCCAAGAATGTTTGAGGGGAAAAAAAGAAAGGAAGGAAGGCAGGGAGGGAAGTTAGGAGGGAGGGAGGGAGGAAAAGAAAGAAGAGAACCATTTACTTGATTTAAAAAATACTCATAGTACTTATGGGGAGATTCAACAAAGCAAGAGGAGCGGATTTCGTTGTTGTTGTTGTTTAAGTGTTATTTTGAAAATCAATGTAGCAATCACTGGATCACATCTTTCTTAGACATATTTTGAAAATATACTGTGTAGTTGTGAATTGTCTTGATTAGAGCCAGAAACATGAGGGTCTCACTATCTTTCCAGAGCGTGGGGCCAATGGTGATCCACTAGTGTGCCCCACAAATGATGATATCTGATGTTCCCAAGCAACATTCTGTAAGGTTTTACAGTCGTGGAAACACTGAATTCTGAAAACTATTCCATTGTTACCCCATATGGAAAAACTGAGATTAAGTAGTTCACAGTGTTCTCTCATGACAAAGCCAGGGTTTGGACCCCTGTAACCTAAAACAAATGTTTTATCCTGAACTATGCGTGGTGTCCCGTATGTTGAAGAACTGAAGTAAGATGTTGGGGGTTGGCGACTACTTTTTAAAATGGGGCTAAAAAGGCCAAGTGAGAAAGAGGCCAGGCAGGGTCTGATGAACCGTATCCAGGCGTTTGAATCTCTTCGAGAGAACTAGCAGCCTATGAAGCTGTTTAAGCATAAACATGATGTAACCTCCTTTATTTTATACAAAGACATTTCTCGAGACTAAGTTTAGTGTTTGAAATTTATAAGTTGTTAATAGAATCTTTTCATGAATATCCTAATTTTGTTTGTAGAAGGAATAGTTAGTTAAACATTAAATGCAGTGGATCTAATTAAGCCATACAAAATCGAGTTACAAAAGTAGGGACTAGAGCTCATCAGAGAAACTTCAAACTATATTCTGACATCAAATTCATTTCATTGAAATGGTAATACATTTGCCTGTAAGATGAATTTTAGAATGTCCTGGAATATTTTCTATTGTTTATTTGAGTATTCACATTGTACTTTGGAGTCTCTGTGGCATAAATAGAGAAGTCTTTCAAAAAAATAAGAAAATCTAGAACATATGTATGTTACTGAAGATTCTTTTTCACCTCCCATATTCTGTCAGATGAAACTACAGTTTCAGAATGGACTCATTTTCTTTAAAACCTTCTTCGTTTGTTGAAGACTACCATAGGAAACAATGTATCATGTTGCTCGATTATCTCTTTATTAAATAGCACACATTACATTTCAATCAGAATGAAATCTAAAATCGTTTCATCTGAAGAACTGGCATGTCTTCATATGGATAACCCCCTTCCTTTCAGCGTTACTACAGAGATAATATTATACCTCAGTGGAACTAGTGAGTTTTGTGTGCTTTGTGGGAAGTGTGTATGTCCTACATATGTCTCCTACTCCATTAGTTCAAATCAGCAAGACCCTCTACTCAGATCTTTCTGGGGTATATTGGGATGGTTTAAATGAGAATACCCCTTCAATGGGATTTTATGTTCTTAGTCCCCAGTTAGTAGAACTGTTTGGAAGGGGTTTGGAGGTGTGGCTTTATTGGAGAAGGTACGTCCTTGTCGGAGGAGGTGTGTCACTGGGATGGGCATTAAGGTTTTAAAAGCCGACACCAGACCCTGTCTTTGTCTCTGTCTCTCTCTGTGTCTCTCTGTCTCTCTGTCTCCCCCCCGCGCCTGCTGCCTGTGGATCAGGATATAAAGCTTTTGGCTACTTTTCCAGCAAACTCCCACCTGTGTGTGCCACCATGGTTCTCGCCATGACTATGGACTAACCATCTAAAATTGTAAACAAGTCCTCAACTAAATGCTTTTTTTTTTCTAAGAGTTACCTTGGTCATGGTGTCCCCGCACAGCAATAGAATAGCAACTAGAGCATATATGATACAAATTATTTAAATAAATGTCTGACTTGACCTCATGTGTGGTTAAGTACAATTGTCTTTCTTCATGAATGCATTTCCCCGGCTATCATATTGAGTAATAAGTCTGTATGAATTAATTACTGCTTTGCTTTAAAATCTTGAGTCGACACCAAAAAAATTGTCTTGACAAGCCTTCATGCTTCAGACTGAATTATCTCTAAATCTACTGTGTCATTCCAAACTCTTACTACACCTGAGATCCTTGTGTAAAGCAAATAAACACGAGAGGGTTTCATTGGGCCTGTGGGAAGTGGGGAGCCCTCGCTGTGTCTGTCGCGTCTTTTGTTGCTGATTCGGCTTGTCCTCAATAAAGTGGTATTCTCAACTGGCTCACCCTTAATCTCCTTTACTGTTTGTTGTGTGCCTGTGGGCGGTGTATGCATATACGTGGGCCTGTGTGGTTACCCATGCATGTTCAGGTGGTGGTCACAGATTGAGCGTCTTGCTCAATCACTGGTTACCTTGTTTTTATGCGGCAGGCTGTAAGTGAACCTGAAGCTCAGCAACACAGCTGGACATGCCAGTGAGGTCCTGGGGTCTGCCTGTTCTCTCAGCACTACAATTAAGGCCGTATCCCCTCAACCTGACTCTTATGTAGGTGTTGGGAATCCGACTCAATTTCCCATGCTTTTCCTATAAGCACTTTACCCATTGAGTCATCTCTCCAGCCTCAAAATTGTGTGTTTTTATGATAATTACAGCTCTATTTTCTCAGTAGCTTTTATTTTCTGAGCTATTTGTTTGCTTCAGTTCAGACCACTCAACGTCCCAAATTCTTTTCTAGGAGCAAACCCGTGATAGTGAGAGGAGATGCACAGCTGGGACCTTTAACAGGAACATCTGCATTGCCTGCAATAATTAGCATTTTGCTTTACGAGGCATCCTGCCTTGCATTTATACTGCACCCTGAATCAAATGACTTTAGGACCCCCCAAATTAGTTCATCTACACAACACAGCTCTGTTGCCCCAAATTGCAGAAAGATCTAAAGAGATTTTATTTAACCTAGCAAATGGGAGAAAGTGAAATTAGTGAAGGAGGCAATAAAAACAAGCCTAGAAGAGAAACACCTGCAGATGGAAAACTTGGAACTGTGGCTGCAAGTCAAGCTGTTTCCCTAAGCATTCCTGAGTCCTAAGGAAAGCAATTAGCACTCGCTCAGCCTGCATCCACATCCTCCATGCCGGTGGACTCAGAATGGTCAGCTTCACTTCTTCCCAGAGCTGTTAGAGTAAAGCCAGGCTATTTGTAAGGCGGTAAGGCAACCTTCCTATGGTCCTAGAGTTCTCTCAGTGACGTAGTGTTTGAAAGCCATTCTGTGACAGCCTGTCCCCTTGATACTCACAGGAGATGATTGTGTGGCTTCTAGAGGTTCATATCTAGCTTCCTTTCCACAAAGGGAGTGTGTATGAATTCTGACCTGGTCAGTTCAGATGGAGTTTAGTACCTATCTCCATTGCATAAGACAAGCTATATTCTGCTGAAAATGTGGATTCAGTCAGAGTGCATTGTGTACTTTTACTCTCACCAATGGTTCCAAGATTCTGGGCCAATGGGATGCATTCTAGTAATTTCATTATGTCTATACAGTGATAGCTTGACATCAGTACATTGTTCCCAAATTGCCCTTTCCTGAACTAGGCTGAGACTGTGCCCTTATTGTGTACATGATTCCATTTCTTCAAGTCTATTTGCAATTTTCCCAATTATTCCTCTGATCTATTCATATTCTGGTCCCATTCTCCATTAAAGATCTCCTGAGGAAATTGGGAGTGTGGGGGGTCACAGGAGAAGCATAAGGGGAGGGGAGGAAACGAGGGGAGCAGAGAAAATGTATAGCTCAATAAAAGCAATAAAAAAATAAGTGTGGGACCTATAGTCTTAGCTCCTTTTCATATTGAATCTTAAAATTTTGCTAGTTATGATTTTTTATTATCCCATGCATTCCTCTGTATCAATATTAATATTCCAAAAATAATATTGATTTTTAAAATTGGGATGTCAGTTTAAACATTATCTTAGAGATAAGGATAGCATATTGACTATTCCTAGTAAAAGTATGTCTTTTAATGCTTTCACTTTTTATTAGAGTCTTTCAATAGCATTCAAAGCTTTCCTTTCTGTGGTCATTCATTTATTTTGGTTCATCCTCTTAGGTTTTCGAGGTATTTAATCATATTATCAAAAATAACAAATTTTGCCACATTTAAAATTGGTACGCTTCTATTTTTTTCTTTTCCTGGGCTATGCTAGCCTGAATTCAAATGAATGAATCAATCAATCAAAGGACCATGCACCATCATCTTGTTTCTAGGGGTTGCTAACTGAAAGTTATAATTTTATTCATAATTTTTATGTTATATTGAGACAAATTTCAAGGCAGTCAGTGTTTATAAACAAGATGGTTAAATCACAAGAAATGAAAGGATTTCTTCATAAACTGTTTCAAGTTTTTTCAAAATATTACCCAGTTCTAAAAGCAGAGACTGGTTATTTTTGTTATATTGAAAAAAATAATCAGAAAGATCTCTGCATACCCAAATAAAATAAAACAAAGAAGACAAATATACTCGAAAATGTATTTACATCCCATTTGACATAGAAAAGCATGCTATTCTATATGGTGTCTTTGATTCATTTAAATAATTCAAGACAGCTAATTCAAAGAAACAAGCAAAGGACAAAAGTGGACTTCCTGGAAATGAAATGTGAATAGTTCCCAGTCTTATAGAGCAATCATCTCATTCATGACAAGAGAGCAAAGATCAGCGTGACGCTGTATGATCCGATGACCACAGGGGAAACTTCAGCCCTGACAAGATGCTACTCTAACAAGTTGTTAAACTGGGAAACTCTTCAAACTTTATTGATGTTAAAGTAAGGTAGTGACAGCTTTTGGATGGCATTTGCCAATATCTCACACTATCGCAAACTCTTAACATGAGTTGATATCATTCTTGTACTTCTAGGAATTTATCCCGTGGGACTGTTTTACCTGTGTACAAAATAAATAATGAAGAATGTTCCCCATTGCAGCACTGTCTGGGAGAATACCTGACTAAAACATCCCTAATATTTTCCTAAAACAGACTGATTGGAGGTGGTATCCGTGCAGCTGCATTAAAGAACAACCCAACAGTCTCCAAATGTGAGAATACCTTGTAGATATCAAGGGGTGAAAACAAAAATTCAAAGTGAGCTGTTTGACTCGTCCTTCTGCTTAAGGGATAACAGGGAAATGAGGAACAACATACAAAGGCATGTGTACATTTCTGTACAGTAACTGAATAACAGAAGCAAGCATAGCACACTGGGAACAGCGGTTACTATCTCAGGAGGTGGCGCAGCAACCGGCAGACATGGATAGAACAAAGGCATTGCACTATTTCCTTCCTCGTGTCTTTCTTCCCTCCAGGTTTTATTGCTCAACACTTTTTTAAAAAAATAAAGGAGGTACTTCTCAGGAAGGTGAGGGAAGAAAGCAAGGTCAAAACACCTCCCTTATATCTTTATAAAAAATAAGGCAAGCGTATTGAGGCTCGGCCAGAAACCTACTACAAAGAGCAAACTGCAGATGGCCTTTCTCAGCCGCTCATCTCAGGACGCCCTGGGCATGTGCAGTCAACGGCAAACTTCCATCAGTCTGGGAGAGGGCTTGGGGCCCAGCCTGGGTAAAGCAGCCAAACCTCCCAGGATGCCCTGAACACCCTGGAACAGCTCAAGTCACAGGGTCACAATTTTCCCTCCATCCCTTTTTGTCTGCCAAGTAGTGCACAGATCAACATTAATCTACAACATCTACTGTTGTCATAAAACAGAAAAGGAGAAGAAATTGCAAGTTAAACAATAAACGGACCCGAAGAGAAAGCACCTTGTCAATTTTATTCAAGATCAAAACAGACCCGCCTTCCATCAAAGAGAAATACACAAAATAAACCATGCAAAGTCCTTTGGAAAAAAATCTGGCAAGAGAATCAAAATAGCAAGATAAAAGCTGGACGAATATCTTTTTACAAAGACTTGTGCCAAGAAACAAATATTTTAGAAGGCCGCTTTCATAACTTAAAAAAAAGGCAGATAAGATGCATTTCTGAAAGGGGGATAATATAATGGAAGAGGCCACTAAGTATATTAAATAACTAATAATATTGTCATGGCGTTTCCCGTATCCCCCAGAGCGAGAATGAGCCTGACCACCTTGTAGAGGGTTAAGCCTGGTACGGGGGAACGCGTTTTGTCATACTCTTTCAAACCCCGCAGTAAAAGAAAAAGAAATGAAAAAGTCGGAGGAGAGGGGTCGAGAAGAAGAGCAAGTGGCAGAAATCTGACATCTGGATAATTGATCTTCCCAGAGGAGAAAATGGAATTGCTCCATCCAAGCCGGCTAAGAAATGGGCTTTTACACTTAGCACATTCTCAGCTTTACTTTTGCTAAAACCTGAGGGGCTCTTCAAAGATCCAGCTCATTGATTCGCTGTCCAGACGTTGCTCTGTTTTCCTCGGAAGCCGAATATGAGGGCAGCCACTTGAATTCCTTATCTTAAAAAATTAAAAAGCATATTTATTGGGCAAAGGTCAGAGAGAGAGAGAGAGAGAGAGAGAGAGAGATGTAACATCTATAGAACAGATATAGGGATTGACCGGTAATGCTAATAATAACCTAGGTGTATACTATGTCCTATGCCCCAGGAACTGTGCAGAAAATGAACTAATTTGACTACCACTAGCCACCCTCTAAGGAGGCATGAGAATCGCTCTCAGTACACTCTTCAGTAAGGAAGACTCGGGTCATTCAGAGAACTCAGACTCCAGCCTGGTTTACCTTTCTCCAGAATTCATGATTTAACCCCCCCGTGTCATCTTCATGTGGGAGTCCCAAAGTGCCCAGAAGGTGCACAGCACTCCCAATGGCAATGCTCACCCCACAGCAAGTATTCCGAGGTGGTGGCTTTGGGATTACCTGGAATCTCTTGGAGCAGCTGATTTTATCATTTCAGCAATGTATAGAAATCTGTAAGCTGTTGTTGGCCACAGTCTGGACTATCTTAATTACTGAAGAAAGCCTAGCATTTCTTGAACAGTAAACCCTGGTCCCAAGAGTGCTAGGCCCTGATGCCTTTCACACAAAACCACAAGTGAACGCATCGAGTCAACTGGTGACTGGGGAAAAAAGTTCTGACTTTCTTAGACATATAATGAGATAGAAAAAACTGCCAGTAATTTAATAGAAGAGAAAAAAACCTCTTAATAGGAAGAAATAAGCGAAATTGAAAATCAATTAAGACACCAAAACACACCAAAAATGACCAGTATCCTGAATTAGATCCTAATAAAATATTGAATTTCTTCCATGAAAAGGAAATCTACAAGTGCCCAGGCAGGAAAAGATGACCTAGAAGAAGCAACCAAGACAGCAGGTAGCCCTTGAGTTCTCTCCCTTCCTACAGAAGATTTAGGAGGAGAACAACGCCTCATGGACTATATGGAACACCACGCTTCTGAAGGCCCGGGAGTGCCTAGCACGGCAGGCTTCTGCAGAGTCTGCTGGCGGGCATGAAATAGAGCAATAGCAGACACACACATCAGCCCGATGACCCCTCCTCACCGCTGTAGAGGACAGTGCTGGCCTGATGATGCCTGCTTCAGGAAAGGGCCAACATGGAAGCACAAGCCATTCCATAACCTGCCTGAGATCCAATGGCAAAACCATGACAGACATTGAGACCTGAACTCAACCCTGCGGCTCCAGAGTCTGTAATTTTAGGATCAGTTTGTTCTGAAAGTGAACCAATAATCCACAATAAATGGCAGTCACACACACACTATACCAAACAGTGCATCTGGGGCATCATCTATCTGCCCCCCAAAGTCTGGGGGACATTTGATTTTCATTTTATTTATTTACTATTGAGAAAGTGCATGGCGTGCGTGCGCATGGACATGCCACGGCAAGAGTGCCGTGGTCAAAGGACAACTCTGTGGAGCTGATTTTCTACTGCCTCCTTCCTTGGGCCCTGGAGCTGAAACTTACTGGGACAACCCTGGCAGCATGAAGTTTAGATGTTCATCAGGAAAAAGAATGTGCAGTTAGCTGGCAGCCTCCGGCTCCTGGATCCACCGCGTACGCCAGGGGTTGCTGCGGGCCAGTAGCTAACCGGCAGAGGCATTAGGTAAGTTTAGCCATTATGGAACGCCTCTGATACAAAGTCAAGGTTAGCTGAGATTTAGTCCAACTGTCCCTATAGTCCCAAATTCTTCCTTCTCCCAATCTACCCTCACATCCCGCAACATAAAAGACATGTGTGAAACTAGCCCCATGTAATCCCAGTGCTGCTCTCGTGGATTGCTCTTTGTCGCGAATTGATCATTGCTGTCTCATGGATTCCCACCTCCTCTTCCTTACCTCCACTTCTTCCTTCCTTCTTCCCTTGCTGCTCCCCTGGGGTTACCATCCCAGGAGGCCCCTGAACTCCCTGTGTAGCTGAGAATGACCTTGAACCCTAATTCTCCTGCCTCCTAAGTGCCTATGTAGTTTAGGCAGGGCTGTGGTCCTGACCCAGGTACTTCATGAATGAGTAAGCATTCTACTAATGGAGCTGCATCCCAAGCTGCTCCCATCAGTTTCTCATGCTGCTGAGTCCATCCAGACAATGGATTTCCTGGAAACCCCGCCCATCTCTAATTCCCTAAAGAGAATACATAGTGAGTTCTCTGTTACAATAACGCTCCAGATGAAGACAGCAGGTGTTTGCTGTCTTTAGTGGATGGTTGATGCATATATGAGGGATTAATTAATATTATTCAATAAGGCTTTAGTGATAAGCTTTAGGCGGAAATGGATTTAAGGCCATTGGTAAATACTCTTCGGATGAGGGCCCATGAAGTCACCTCACAGTTTGTTGCTTTCTCACGCAAAAAGAATTCTGTATTCTTTATTGAACTTAATCAGAGCTAAGCATTCCTAGACTTGACAGAGAGGGTAACTCCTACAATTCTTCCTTGGCTTCCAAGCAAACAAAGATAACTTTTAACTTAACATTTCACATCTTCAGTTTGACACGCATTGAAATACGTATGCATTCAAGATAAAGGGAGCAAGGTTAGATAAGGTCAGAAGGAAGGGTAATTAATAGCATCAGTTCTGTTGTCGATAAACTGAACACTTCAGAATTCATGTCTTTTTTTTTCTTCTTTATAGCAGAAAAGATTTGAGATACCTGAATCCAAACAGAGATTACAAAAATAAAGCCTTCCCTGCTGTGGGCATCATCACATTCTTCCATCTCCTTCCTGAGAACCAAAAGAAAATTTAACAGCCAACCTAAAAAAACTAAAAAATAATAAACCCAACTATGGTGAGACCATAAACTTGAACCTACTAGAATCATTTAAATGGCGTTGTCCTAACAGTCAAATAGTCACCATGCTTTGCATGGCCTTTTATGGAAACCTTGCTACTTGGCAATGTTATTTCACCTGTTTGAACCATTCATTAGAGTTCATGGGCAACAAAGCAGAATAAACTATTGCTTTCATGATCCAAAGGAAGTTCTTAGAAAGATATAGCTGCTTATAAAATAGAAGAGAAGGCTGCAGACCAAGCAGTATTGAGTCCAAACAACTAGACAGGGTCTCAGGGCACCATGGGAACGGCCTCAAGATGTTTCCAGGCTGCTGGAGCCTCTGTTTAAGATTCTCCCTCTAGATGCTTCAGTTTTTACAGCCTAGGCCAAGGGCCCTTCCCTTAATCGTGGATAATTATCCTGTTGTGAATATGTTCACTAAAGTAGAGATGTACCCCAAATAAAAAACGGGGCTAAGGTTGTGGTTGCAATGAGCATAGCCTCTGAAGCTGAATTCTAGAAGGACCTCTGAGCATAGGTGAGCTTCCCAGCTTCTCTTGCCTTCAGAATTCTTGTCCATAAAATGAAACTAATAATAGTGCCTATCTTATAGACTTTTTGCAAAGATTGAGAAACTAAAACATGTTGTTTTCTGAGTCGTTTTGTGTTGTTAAATGTCATTACTTCACGGAAGGGGGTTACAGAATGTGGGAGATGCCTTCTACAGTATACCTTATTGATGGCAAGAGACTCCCTCACTTCTGACCTCAGTCCACTACCCTGTAGATGCACGTGCACAGTGATGCCAACACCTGACCCCAGTATATAACCCTAAGAGGGGAAAACAGGGATCTAGAAAGACAACACAGCTTAACTCAGATGGAGATGCTGAGAGACCACAGGTAAAACCTTAGCAGATAAAGTGCCAAATGCAACGAGTAGGAGGCAGCGTCAAGCACACTTCAGGTTTACCACAATGTCCGTAGCAGTCAAAGCAGGACATCCTAAAGGTCTGATCCGATGAAAGACAAGGTGCTGTGTGTTCATGTGTATCAATTAGACTCTCTCTTGATTGATTTCTTGAATCCAAATGCTGATTCGTACATGGAACCCTCAACGTCGAGACACATCTACAAACAATGTGAGATTCCATCAATAATCACTACAGTATTTCCCACTGGGTGTGCAGTGAACTATTGATCACACATTGATCCTTAGCTACATCCCTGCACATCTTTGTCAGTAATATCTCTTCCAGATATGAGAGACAGTATTTTTCTATTTGCAATAAGTGCTGCCATATATTAAAAGGATGAAATAATAGGCATTTTATTGAAATTGAGAATTTTATGTGAACAATTACATAAAACACTCTGGCAACTTAGTCATTTCTAAATG
This sequence comes from Ellobius talpinus, assembly GCA_001685095.1. Classification (NCBI taxonomy): domain Eukaryota; kingdom Metazoa; phylum Chordata; class Mammalia; order Rodentia; family Cricetidae; genus Ellobius; species Ellobius talpinus. The sequence continues at coordinate 35,653 of LOJH01000235.1, read as the reverse complement.
AGCATTATAGTTCAGTCACATAAATATGCAATGTGTGGAGGACCACAAGTAAAAAAAACTCTTTTTCAGGGCTGGTAATTTCAGTAGAAATCTACATACAGGAAGAAATAGCACATCTCCAACTCTGACTCATGCAAAATACAATAAAGTCATTTTGTATCAAAGTGTGTGTGAAAAATAAGTCATAGTAAGAATTCTAAGATAAATATCAATATAAAAGGGTTAGACAATTCTACCACAGCCAGAGAATATGTTCCCTCAATAAGCATCTATCTGGGAAAGCACCAAGAAGAAAGACTGCAACTGTCTGTCACTGGCTGTTTCTAGAGAGTAGTTTCTGTGGTTTCTGGGTTTTTCTAGGTGCTTTCATTCCTCTACAAAGAAGGGTCAACTTCCAATGGGATCTCTGAACATATTAACTCGGGGGTTTAAGAAACTGCATTTCTACGCTGCTAATTGTTTTATGTGAAAAACAGCCTTCCAAACTCTGAGGTGAGAAATCCTGAATGTCATTCCTCCAGTTCAAATTGGTTTTCCATGGAGGAAAGGAAATTCTTAAAGAGGCGAATAAAGAGGAAGGAACATCTATTCTAGACACACTATGCTTAGGGAATATTTGTTGAACAAGCAGCTCCAGGGACCCCCAACTGGAACCTCTGCTGCCACTACATTTCCAAAAACTCTGTCTGGACATGTCAGACAGACTAGCAAGAAAAACTTGACAGAAGTTTATTTGCTTCAGGGGATGAAGAACTTTGCAGGAGAAGAAGAAAAAAAACCTGAGAGAATAAAAATCCCTTCCAAACAGGACCTAGGTTGTCATTTACCTGTTTCCATTCCCTCCCTCTGGATGTCTGTCTGGATCCCATGAAGACAAGGGGGCCCCAGATTAAGAGGGGCCTTCCAAAGACTATTTCATATAACTTCTTGTGGATGGAAGAACCTGGAACACTGGTTATACAAACTAAAGAGCCCAGTGCAGAGCTGGGCAGGTGGCTCAATCCATAAAGTATCTTCCGTACAAGCCTAAGAACTTGAGTTCAGATTATCAGCACGTGCATTACCAGGCATCGACAAGTGGGTATACAATGCAGGGGATGCAGATGGACTCCCTCTGTAGCTTGTTCGCCATCAATCTAGCTGATCAGTGAGGAGCTGGTTCAGTGAAAGGGCCTGTCTCAAAAGATAAGAGAGATTGAAGAAGACCCTCAATATTTGATATTAGTGTCCAGAGCAAGCACATGTGCGCACACACACACATACACACACACACACACGGAGAGAGAGAAAGAGAGAGAGAGAGAGAGAGAGAGAGAGAGAGAACAAAGTGAGAGGCCTATCTCCCAGCCTTTCCACTCACCTGTGTGCCCATCAGGTACTTTCACAGCCTATCTAGAAGAGTAGAGCAGCCACAGGATAGCCAACGGGCACCTCCCAATTTTCAGGAGTCCCTGACATTCTCATTTCTGGGCTATAGGTTATAACTAAAGCAAGTGTCACCCATGTCATACCAATTCCCCCATGCCAACTCCGTGAAGAAATCAAATAGTTCTCGTCTACAATCAAAGCTGGGCGACTGATGCCACAGAAGAGAAGTGATTAATTAGATAGGAGATAGCTGGGTTTATTCTGGACGGTGGTGTGAAATGTCCATTGGCCATTACCATTTTATCTTTTGGTCTCATGGCTATAGGAGATCAATGCTAGGACTCCCTAAGCCCCTTAAAAGTTTGCTTGACTTTTTAAAATATGCATCCAGAATTATTGCTTTCAAACGTTTTAATGCCATCTTGTCCTGCCATATCTGAGAAACAAAAAAAAATTAACTCGGGTTGACATCCTCCGTACCAGAGACAAGATATCGAATTATCTAAGGATGCTCTAAATGCCAACATCTAAATGATAGCTGGTCTGTAGACAGTAGGTATTGTTTCCGACACCCGCATCATATCTCTGACTCTTCATTCTGCTGAGCGCTGCATCCTGCAATGCCAGCTGACACGGAAAGCAGCAATTCCACAACATGACAGGGTGACTTAAAATGCAACGAAAGCCACTACTCAGCCTGAGTACCCATTTCATGTCATCCATTAGGAGAAATATAAGGGCAAAGAATGAAAGGTTATTTTCAGCCATTGTTCAAAACAGGCCATGCTTTCTCGAACGCTTGCATTGAACGTAGCCCCCTCTCCCTAGCATTACCCCATGATTCATGACTGTGAGAGCCAATTTAAAAACTAAATTCTATGCCATTTCCCTAATCAACTCGCACTTATACATACTGTCAGCTCTTCCTTTAATACTGTTTTTGGCTTGAAATCATGGGCTTTTTAAAAATGCTGAAGTTGGAAAGGGCCTGGGAGATAATACAGGTCAACCCACTTACCACACTGATGAGGAGCCAGTGCCAAGATGGAAGGAGATTTATTCAAAGTCACATTGCTAATTAGTGGCAAGCTTTGAGCTGCATCCCTTTGCAGACACTGTCTCAACCATACTGCACGGGGCAATGGCTGCCGTGAAAAGAGCAGCGAGCTGGAGGGCACCTTCATGCTATTTAGGCCAGTATCAACAGAACACAATTAAACCCAGCACTGTGTGAATTCCAGCAAAAGTTTCATTTCTTGTCACATTTTAGTGATTAAAGGGTGTTGGCTATTTATTTAGAGTAGTCAAAAACAGGCCTGTGGATCTGATAAAAAAAATGCTATGTCATAGGCCCAAAAGAAAATTCACAGAAAGCCTTAAGAAGGCCAATAAGATCAAAACAGTGGGCAGGGAGCACTAGAAGGGAGCCCCATGGATTCCCTGGGGGCTAATCTTCTCATTCCAGTGCGAGAGAAAGGAGGATTAGAGCCATCCACTTGTCCAGCATTGCCATGAAGCAAATGCTTATTTCTTCTCCCAGCTCTTTCTCCAGCGAGGCGTCAGAATAAGCCTCTCAAATGCATCCCAACTCAAACAGCCCTTCCTCCAGGCTCAGAAGCTCAGTCTGTGAGAAATGAAAGGAAGAGGGCCAAAGGGCTGATGGTCGTATCTTAGGAAGCCCCTTCTAAAGACGACTGGTTTTGAGAGACAGGAGGACACTCCCTTGGAGTCACCTCCCATCCATCACCAGGGCTTAAAACAACAGCCCAAGTGCTGCTGTGTTTTGAGGACCTTTGTCCTTTGTGCATAGGTGGCCTCTGAGGAAGCTTGCGCATCTTCTATTATAGCTTCTGCTCTTCTCAACAGCACCCTTGACTAAGGTCAGTTTCTCTTCACCACCCTGCTAGTCTCCTTAGCTCTCCCACCTTCTGCCTTGGTCTGGGTGCTTACTGCCAGATTCTCTTCCCAGTTAAATGCACCCAAACCATTGGCTGAATCAGAAGCCCCTGCTGGAAAATGGGGGACACTTACGCAGCTTGAAGCCACATGAATCCCTCTTGCTCTGTCCTACTCATGTGGTTCCTGTGCCCCTTAGAACTAGGCACCAGTGTCTAGACCTGAAAATCTGAGCATCTTCTTTGGTGGTCACTTTAGACATCTTGCTTCCGGCTCTTAAAAACTTAATCGAGGAGACGGATGTAAAAGAGGGCTCAAATAGTGGCTTTTTTATTGCTATCCACTGATCTTGGATTATCATTCCAAGCCCCAAGTGCCGACGATAGCTTTAAAGTTCATGTCTCCTTTGCTACTTTTCAAAAGTCTCTTCATTTTTTATTTTTTGAGTCTTAACCTTTCTGACTTTCTCATGCAGCTTTCTATGTGTATTTCACACGCCTGCCAGGTCACCTGCTCTTTGTACCTCTGCGTACAGCCTTTTTCAACTTGAGACAGCCTAAGTGCTCGGCCTCACTCAGCGTCAGAGCCGCCACGGGTATCATCATGTTTCTCCCCCCCTAAGGAAAGAAAACAATGCAGAATGCTGCTGCCGGAATCACACTGCAAAGCCTTCTCAACATTCTCCCTTAGGCGTAGTCCAGGATGGAGGGAGCAGGGAAGGAGAGGCGGGGCCACCCAGAGGAGAGCCCTGCTGCGTCCCTACCACAGCCTAGGCTGACTAGGCCAGAGGTTGATGTGGCCATCTTAATAACCAGATGTTTAACCACAGTGATAATGCAGCTGGCATTGGTGCCTTTTCTTTCTTCTGCTGAACACTGTACACCCTTCGACTGTCTCG
>LOJH01000235.1:18389-29221 GCA_001685095.1 Ellobius talpinus | reverse complement strand
GAAAGACACAAGCCGCATCATGAAAGTCAAGAGACACATTCAGCTTTGAGGACAGAACAATGCAAAGCTTCCTGGAGAAGGAGTCTTAGGAAAAGGAAGGACTTGAACATGAAGTCCTCATAAAACAACAAAGGCACACCAGTCCAAGAAAGGAGCCACACAAAAGCAGGAAGGCAGGAAAGTGCTTACAAGCCAAGCTGAGCGAGAAAACAGTGCAGACATGCAAATAAGCATGGAAAACCATTTATCCACAAATATCAACTGAGGAAAACTATTAGTAGATTTCTGGCAATGGCTAACTGGGGGCAAGAGTTAAAACAAACAAACAAAACCTCAACTCACACAGAGTTGTGCTCTAACTAAAAAGAACGAAAAATAGTGTGTCAGATAATTTTAAAGAATGTATCAGTGCACAGAGGTTTGAGAAAGCAGTCAAGGGCAATTGTTTGATAGGGCACCTTTTATGGAGAAATTTAAAGTAAGTGAAGGATAAATTAAATTGTCTTAAAGAGATACAGTCCAGGCAGAAACCTTAGAGGTGAGATGTGTCTAACGTGGTTTAGCAAAGATGCCAGGTTGGCCTGGCAGAAATGGGTGCAAGAGACACATACAGGGTTACTGGGCTTGGAGGATGGGTGCAAGTCACATATTCAGGGCTTGGCTGCTAAAGTTAGAACTTTGATATGAAAACTTTGGAGGGTTCAGAAGAGACGCGGCCTAGCTACATTTTGGGATTAGTGCTATGGCTGCTGCATGGAGAACAGACAGAAAGTGATAAGGTTGGAATGCAAGAGACTAAAGAGAATATCCCAGCAGCATGCAGAACACTTCAAAAAAGACAGCATGCAGAACATTCCAGAAAAGAGAGCATGCAGAACATTCCAGAAAAGAGAGCATGCAGAACATTCCAGCAAAGAGAGCATGCAGAACATTCCAGAAAAGAGAGCATGCAGAACATTCCAGAAAAGAGAGCATACAGAACATTCCAGAAAAGAGAACACTGAAGAACATTCCAGAAAAAAAAGAGCATGCAGAACAGAACATCCCAGAAGAGAACACTGCAGAACATTCCAGAAAAGAGAGCAGCAGAACATTCCAGAAAAGAGAGCATGTAGAACATTCCAGAAAAGAGAGCAGGCAGACCATTCCAGAAAAGAGAGCAGGCAGAACATTCCAGAAAAGAGAGCATTGAAGTATAAAGAGAAGACAAATGAGGCTCATTCTATGAGAGCAAGAAAAGTTGAAAGATCTCTGTAATAAGGAGCTTATTCCTGAATTGGGCAAATATCCCCCTCTTTATTTACAAAAATAAAATGGAGCATATGGTTCTCAGTTAATTAGATCCCACTCTATCAATTATATTCAAGCCATGAAAGTCATAAAGTTAACCAGGTAGTGAAGAAATTCTGAGGAGGGCGACAGGATCAGGCACACACAACTACAAGCTGTAGAAAGCTAATGGGGGGACACACAGGGACTGCCCAGACCATTGCAATTACAGCCTAGCAAAGAGTCAGTGTCCTGGGACAGCCCGAGGTCCATCCATTTCAGGCACCATTTCTCCTCCCTTTTGCAAAGAAGGTGTGGAACTAGGGAACAAGGTGGGGGAGACTTGCGCCTTCTGCCATTCGAAGGAGTGTATACAATGCCTTTACTCTCCTGTTTAAGGAGTCTCTAAGTTGGCACTCCTCGTCTGCGTCTTGCTCCATTCTTTGCTGGCAACACAGAGAACATGGTCACTGTGTCCCTGTGGCCTCAAATCCTCTCTGGCCGCAGTCTTAGAGATACCATCAACCTTACCATGCCAGACAGAATAACTTGACTGACAGCCTCGATCGGCTTTCTTGCCTAGGACTTTGGGCCTCCGGTCCTCTCCTTTTGCAGACAAACAATTCTTAATTTAGAAAGTCTGCCGCAGCACGCTAGTTCTCTTACGAATCACTGACAAGAAGGCTCTGTTTATATAAAACAGTCATGTTGTGGGTTCTTTCCCAACAGCCTCAACATAAACCTTCTCTGGGACACTGGGCAGGGAAGTAGGTGGCAGTAGACATTGCCTATGTTTGCAGGGTGCCTCAAGGGAGCAGGGAGTGACTGGTGCTTGTGTCCTGTCCACCACGAGTGCCGGCTAAAGCATCTGCTCCATGTCCTTGTGGGAGAAGATACAGCTTGCCTCACCTTCGCCCTGTCCCTCGCTCCTTCAGGGCGCCACTCTGAGTTCTAGCCCCGCCCATTAGCTATCACAGCTCCATTTTACTGGTCACGCAAGCTACCATGTCGTGAGAGAGATGCTCGCTTGATGAGTCTGGCATCTCAAAAGTCACGTGACTGATAAACTCTTAGAAATCATCCAGGTAAGGTGTCCGGCAGTAGAGAGCTGTGTCCAATGGAAAAGAGAAGGAAGATGATGTTTTCAAATGCCTGCAGCTACCTGTAGGTCAGCTGCCGTGTCCAGCCCAAAAGTAAAATCAGAAAAAAAAAGAAGAAGAAAAAAGTTCACCAGCATAATGTGATGAGAGAGCAAGGCGATGTGTCAGACAGAACAATGCAGGCCAAGCGGGCCTTTCTTGTCGTTGAGAATGACGAGCAACTCTTCCTTGCCCTATGGCTGCTTCTGCTCCTCCAGGACAAAATGACTCCATGTCAGCCGCCATCTTCCCGAGCAACAGTCCACTAGCATTTTTCTTACTGGGAGATGACAGCCCCGTGGCAAAACGAAAGTGATTGTGACTCTTGGTAAGTGACAATGGTTTTGGAAAACAGCCATTATTCACATCAGGGCCCTGTAGAAATATTTTAAAGTAGTGTTTCTCAAACTTTCTTATTAGTTCTTTTAGGGATGTGCATTGATCATGTTCAGCTCCTTCCCTCCACTCTTCCCAGGTTCACCCCCTTCCCACCCCACCCAATTGTGTGTACTCTTTTTTTTAATGTATTAAGCCCAATTTGTGCTGACCAATATGCACACACAAATATAAATGTATATTATATATAATTGTATATAATAAATTATATATAAATGCATATTACATGTAATATATAATTATATATTATATATTCACACACATATATATATAAATGTATATTATATATAATTGTATATGATAGATTATATATAAATGCATATTACATATAACATGTAATTATATATATATATATTGTGTATATATATTATATATATATATATTCTTGGATGTATGACTTTCCATTGAAACATGACCAACCTACCAGGAGCTGTACTCTTAAAGAAAACTAACTCCACNCCCCCCCCCAGAAGCTAGTAGTTACTAACAACTTCTCAGCTCGGGGTAGGATATCCTGCCCACCCTCCCTCTCCATGCTGTACTTTTGACTGACTTGAGATTCTACAGGTCTTGTGCATGCTGTCACAACCATTGTGAGTTTATATGTGCACTTCCCCTGAGGTGTTCAAAAAGCCTCTGGGACTGGCAGTCCTTTTACCCTCTCTTCCACAATGATCTCTGAGCCTTGGGATGAGGGGGCACAGCATATATGTTCCCTTTAGGGCTAAGAATTCTATGGTCTCTTATTCTTTGAACCTTGGCCAGTTGTGTGTCTATCACCATCTCCTACGTGTATAAGTTTCTCGGGGAAGGGCAGAGAGAGGCCTTTAACTATGTGTATAACAGTAAGTCATTTGGAGTCAGTTTAATATGTGGCCATTTTACAGAATAATAGCAGATTCTCCCTCAGGGTTTATGATTTGTCTAGCAATGAGTTCTTGTTCTGTCATGGGTTTCAACCCATGGGGTGATGCTTAAATCCCATCAGAAAGTAGTTGGTTGTGCTCATGATGTTTGTGCCACTATTGCACCCGTGGAGTGGGCATGTCTTGCCAAGCCCACCTTTCTGCTTGCAAGAGTCACCATGGAGTAGAGCTAATTTTTACTTTTCTCCTCCAGGATTCTCATTAGCACCTTCCAGCACTATGGCAGCTGGCCAGTAAGAATGAAGCTTCCAGGTTAGGAAGCTGTATTTCTCCTGTAATATACATAAAGATTCCTGGTGATCTTGCTGAAAGGTTGCTTAAAACTTGTGGTTTAAGAGTTGAGGGTATGCCCTAAAATTCAACACTTGTAACATGCTTCCAGGAGAAAGCCAGTGCTATAAGTTTTCACTCCCATTTTGTGTTGTTAGACATTAAACAATATCCCCAGTGTTAAACTTGTGGCCATTCTTGTTTTTCTTTACTCCTGAGAAGATGCCTATGTGTTTTGGATTTGCTGAGGAATCTTGCTTTTCTTCAGACAGCTGAAGGTATTATGAAGTCTATGGACACCCAAGTGTCACTGGGCCCAAGGACAGTGGTTCCATCCTTCACTTATGAAGCATGCTGTCTATCTTATAACTAAGGTGCAAGTCGTATGACTCACTCATTGAAATGGGAACACTTTCCTTTTTAACCTTTCTGGAGGTTAGTAATTAAATCCTTAAGCAACCCAGTAAGCAGGAGTTAGATTATTTGGGCTATGACTTAGCTCTGTGGAAAGTATTAAAGCTTGCCTTTTTTTTCGGAAGAAAAATACCATGCTATTTTACCTTGGTAGAATGAGAGCTACAGAAAATCAGGAAAGGAGGCCTTGAGTAAAAATAATGATACTCCGCACTTTGATTCAGATTCTGTCATTTCAAAGAAACCTCTAAAGATAGATTGATTTTGATAATTTCCTAAATTCCCCTCAGCGTCACCTGGAGCCAATCAAGAAAAATCAGATCTGTGCTGACATTTGGATGTGAAGCAAAAAACAATACCTTTAAATTCTAAACAGCAGTGGTTTCTGGATGTGTGGTGGCGAGACTCCGAGAGGTTGGGGGGCTCTGTCTTATCTGTGCACACAGGGAGCACACATGCCATCGTGTCCCTGGGGAGTCTGGATTCAGACAGGCAAGGGCAGTAGGGCTATCTGCAAATTGCTTTGAAGCAGGGTCCACTGATCAGGCCCGTTTACTTTACAGATAAACATCACCTAAACTCAAGATTGAAAAGATGCTGTTTCTTAAAAAAAAAAAAATGCCAGTTTTCAGACCATCAATTTATTTTCAAATTGCAGAGTTGGGAATGGTAGTTGGCTACACAGGAGGATATATGGCCCAATTGTCATTTAACCATACATAAATTAAACGTCTGCATAAAAAGAAATGCCTTTTACAATTTTCAAATTGATGCAAGTTTTATGGGGAAATATAATGAGAAAAAGGATGTATTTCATGAGGAAAGAATGCTGTCTGGAACAAAGAACCACAGGCAAGAATTTAGGGGTCGAGGACAGAATTGGTGGCATCTCAAAGCATGCCTTCAGGAATAAATGCTCCGAGGAAGGTCAGAGGAGAGTCAGTTGAGCATAGATGCTCCCTGCTTCCACTGAAGCCATAGAGATGCTCCAGTGCCAGGCTGTCAGGAGGAGGTAGGACCACTTCAGATTTGGCTGGTTGAACCGTGGCACATTACTGAAGGCGAAGAAGCACTGAGAAGATGGAGCAGAACCTAGTAGTCAGAAGGCCTGCACTGCCAGCCAGGCTGCCTGAGTGTGAGTGCACCTACTAGCTGTGTGGCCTTGGACAGGTCACGCAGCTTCCTTGTGTCTTCGTGTCTTTTGCAAAAGAAACAGGATAATGGTAACATTGGCGTGGGGTTTTAGCAGCACCTCGTGAGTAACTAATGTTCTTATCTGCCCACATGTGAGTACTGTGTGTTTCTCAAATGAATGAGTAATAAAGCCTAGTGGCTTGGGTACACATTCCCTGCATTTCTGATGCCGGTTTCCAAGGCAGACTCTGCCACTCAGTGAACATGCTACATGTATCTGAAGATTAGACTGTTTACAGCCACTACCTGTTATCAAGTCAGCTGTTGTAAGGAAGCCGCTAGTTTTTTCCTGGCTGCTAAGTCCCAAAATACTCACACAGAAACTGTATTAATTAAATCACTACTTGGCCCATTAGCTCTAGCTTCTTATTGGTTAACTCTTACATATTAATTTAACCCATTTCTATTATCTGTGTATCACCATGTGGCTGTGGCTGTAGCTTACCAGCTAAAGTTCCCAGCATCTGTCTTTGGTGGCTCCATGGCTTTTCTCTGACTCCGCCCTTCTTCCTCCCAGCATTCAGCTTAGTTTCCCCCACCTAGCTAAGTTCTGCCCTGCTATAGGTCCAAAGCAGTTTCTTTATTCANTCTTATTGGTTAACTCTTACATATTAATTTAACCCATTTCTATTATCTGTGTATCACCATGTGGCTGTGGCTGTAGCTTACCAGCTAAAGTTCCCAGCATCTGTCTTTGGTGGCTCCATGGCTTTTCTCTGACTCCGCCCTTCTTCCTCCCAGCATTCAGCTTAGTTTCCCCCACCTAGCTAAGTTCTGCCCTGCTATAGGTCCAAAGCAGTTTCTTTATTCACTAATAGTAATCCCAGCATACAGAGGGGACTCCCACATCAGTCAGCACTCTTTGGCAAGCTGCAAACCTGTCTGAGGCTCACTAAACCCATACGGCAGAGGACTTCCAAATAGATACCCCCATTAGCCTCATCATTAAATCTCAGAAGTTGACTTTAACTCCCTGAAAAATAGATCACGTGAGAAAAGGACAAAGCAAGAAAACCCAGACAGAAAAATCTGGTCACGCTACACAAGCAGTTGAGGTTCGTCTCTCCCCTCAATCAAGCCACTCTGGGAACAGCCGTCCATCAAAGATGACTTCCCTTCCCTGCGTTGGCATGCAGCTCACATTTGACGGTGTAGTCCACAAGCGTGAGCTCCCTTATTGCTGGGTTTTTAAACAGAGTACATGATGGCAGCACCTTCACTTATATGTGGCATTAATGTTTTGCAATGCCTTTCCTGTCCAGTTTTTTTTTTTAACTAGACATCTTGCAAGAGGCACATTGGTCTCTGAAGAAGCAGTTTGGAGGACGTTCCAAATCTGATTCTAAGCGCACTTTCATGCCTACCAAGAGTTACCACTGGAAACCATTTCTGCCTGTGATCCCTTTTAGGTAACTCTCCTACCTTGTCTTGGCAAAATTTAGCAGTCACTTACTTTTGTGTCTGCTTGTTAAATTTGTACAGCATACTGTCAACATCCAAGGCAAGGGCAGTTTCCTGTCCAAGTGGCTAGCTTTGCCACATTGAAATCAAATTTCACAGGGAGTTTCTTCAATATCCATCATCCTTTTATGACATAAATTGGTACTGCCAGAAGCAAATGTGTCTCACTGTCATGAAAAACCTTATGTTTATGTTATTAAATCATGTTGAATTCCATATTTTATAGGTTTTTGATGTGTTTAGAAACCATCTATCTATTTAAAATGTCCCTGTTTGACCTTGAAAACATATGTAATGTGACTATATGTTTGATTGTTACAGATGACTAACTACTAATTTGTTGTTTTTATTATGCTAAATTGTAGTGATAGGGGGGCTAGCATTCAAGGACTAAAACTTTACAAGACATTTTAAATGGGCTGCATAGATGGAATACCTTAAACAAAAGTAGAAATATATACAGCATAACAAAAATGACCTTAAATTTGTATCAATACACAAAATTCCATACTAATGAAAATATTTGAGACTAGTGGTTGTTCAAAAGTAAACTCAGCAATACACTCTTTTATCCCATCATTTCTATACTATATCCCCCTTTCCCTTCAGAAAGTGATTCTTGAATCTAATCTCTTTGTTTAGCTTTTCTCTTGACCATGACCAATAAATAACAACTTGTAACAAATCCTCCTAAAGATGACAAATATCCATAATCCACCAAATGACCAAAAACCACCTACTTCACTTCTTGAGAATGTGGGTGTTGTGTTCTATAAACTGCTTCCTGTTGTATAGGTGTGCTGGCATCTTTAGGGGAGTCTGAGAAAACTGGGATAATAGTCAAGTCCTGGGAGAACTAGCTGTATTATTTTTTGTTTAGTCTCTTGTGATGGGACAGTGTAGAGCTTATCTGAAGTTCTGTTGCATAATCTATGAGGTTGAACCATCTCAACTATCAGTTTTGAAGTTATTCTAAATGCATAATTTTGAAAAAAATGGTAACAGAGGCATTCTGAAAGATTGAATCACCTGGGCTACTTGTCTTTATTGGTGTCTGGCCCTTTTTTCTGAAAACACACAAACTTTTAAAGGTAACATATATGTCCATATTAACACATATGGAGTGTACAGTGTGTACACATCAGCTAAAGATGATTTTTTTGTTTTATGTTTAAGCAGGTAAAAGGCATCTCTTAACTTCATAAGTTTGTTTGGACTGTATAACCAAAGCTCTATCCATGCCGTATGAAAGGATGAAATGCAATAATAAGCAGGAGGTCTCTGTAGCCAACAAGATTTATCATGTCTCATCCGTTCTCCGAGCTGTTCCCATGTTGTGGGATCAACACACATGTCACCTGTCCTGTAGTCTTTCTTGGCTTTTATCTTTATGTCTATAACCAAAATTTTCAGAAGGTCTCCCTCAATCAAATCTGATCATTAATTTCAAAGAGAACCATATTTTTTGTTTCCTATGGAAACAAAGGCATAACCTTTCCCCCAACACAACATATTTTTTGACTTCCATTTTGAAGTTAAGACATTTTAAAATTATATAGGCTCTTTTGATTTAGTAGTTTCCATAATCCAATGTCTATCAGAATTTATTTCTTTTGCACATTAGTATTTAAAAAATTTAAAGTCAACAAAACACCATACAGAATCCAGAAACCCTATGTGTTTCTCATCTTTATGAGACTTCCCCCATATTACTTTACTCTCTCTTTAAAGACTTTCCTATTATTTTTACACTATTTTTCTATGACTGCCTATACCCGTTTTCTTTTTTTTCTTTAGCATCTAAGCATATTTTAAGCATACTATATATGTTTGGAGGTTTTCTTAGTCTGGACCTGCCTTTTTGCATGTCTGAAACCTTCTCTGACCATGTGAGACAAACCTAAGCTGTTAAGCAGTTGATAGACCCTCCACTTAGCACATGGTCTGGTGCTAACTCTGCCCCCTTTGGGTTGGTGAGAATGGAGCCTCATGTCTATAGCCCTGGCTCCAGTAGGTGTTTCTACTTAGTTTTCCACCACTGGGAAGTGCACCACCTGCCACTCATAAATGCCATTCAAGTGCTCAGGAGCAGGGTCTGTTTAAAAAAAAAGCCACAGCTCTGTACTGTGCTTCCAAACCTACCAAGAACTTTTTTTTTTCAGCATTCTCACATGTGGATTTTCATGGCCCAAGTTTGGTGCCAAATGTAATGAGTCTTTTTCTGTCATGCAAACCAGCTGCCAAATAATGACACAGAGACTTCTTATTAATTATGAAATCTTGGCTTTTAGCTTAGGCTTGTCTCAACTAACTCTTATAACTTAAATTAACCAATTTATATTAATCTATGTTCTATCATGTGGCATTACCTCTAAAGTAACCTTACACCTCCTGTTTTCTTTCTGTGTCTTCCGGCTTCTCCAGCTTTCTTCGTCCCAGAGCTCTCTCTGCCCAGAAGTCCTGCCTATACCTTCTGCCTAGCTAGCTATTGGCCATTCAGCTTTTTGTTATATCAATAGCAGCAATCCACCCTCACACAGGGTACAAATATCCCACAGCAGAGAGGTCAGGTGACTTACAGGTTCCAGCTGCTTGACATAGCTGAGACAGGATGCCAGCAACAAGGGTCTAGAGTATATGGGTAAACCCCAGCTCTAATATGCCTTTCTCTGTTGGCTACATGGAATAACTGCTTTCTCAAGTGTCCCAAATATCCCACCTGAACTTACCCCTTCACATGAAATTCATCAAGCCGCATAATATCTCCACTCACTTACCATGCTGGAGGGAAATTATCCAAACAATTCACATCAGAATATTTGGAAATGGATTCCTTCTACGGACTTATTCCTCAATATACTCACTCATATGTCTGGATCTCAGGCGGTCCCTAAGCTTCAAGTGTCTGCCACCCATTCATCCAGTCTCCACCTAGGCATGTGTATGCCTAGCAACTGCATCCCCTAGGATGCAGAAGAAAAGAATTAAATCCATAAATAGTGAGCTCGAAGACTGTAGCATTTCTCTGTTCATCCTAGACCGTGATCTTTGCCTTGAGCCTGGTGAGCAACACATGGACTTTAAGGCATAGATGTGTTATCTAGATTTGGAAGATAATAGGGATGAAATAGAAAAATAAACTATATACCAGACTCATGACAAGACAAACTACTTCTATTTTTTTCTCTTGGAAGGGAGAGAATAATCTTTGTAGAAAAATATAAGGAAGATAACGTGAAAATAAATAAGAATGTAGCACTCCACCGGGCACCTAAGCTCTTCAAGCCTGTAACTCACGGTAAACCCCCATCTAGGTCGCTTCCGAGACCTCCGTCACCCTAGACCCCAGCATTGTTTTCCTTATTTTATGCTGTCTAATAAATTACCAGCAATGTACTGGTTTGAACTATTTATTATCTGCAGCACCGCATGATCAGTGAAGGATGGTAAATTTCTGTCAGAAAAACTCATACCCATTGGTTGTACACGAAACCAGGCTCTGGCTTTATTAACTTGGCAAGAAATACGAGAGTAAAACCTCCAGTCCTTCCTGATCTGTCTTATCCTCCCCACTGACACCACTTCCAAAGGATGCACGGGGTCTCCTAAGGAGACCCCCACCCTTGCCACTGCCACATACACAAAATCCATGTGCTCCGCAGAGAGCCATGCTTTCCACAAAAAGATTGCAACTCCCTGGAAAGCTGATTATGTCATAATAGAAGACTCTGTGTGTGTGTGTGTGTGTGTGTGTGTGTGTGTG
>LOJH01000235.1:0-18335 GCA_001685095.1 Ellobius talpinus | reverse complement strand
TGTGTGTGTGTGTGTGTGTGTGTGTGTGTGTGTGTGTGTGTGTGTGTGGTTTATCTCCTATAAATTCAACAGGTTAAAAAGCCTTTAAAGATAGACTGGCAAAAGCCAGGGAATATTTAATCATTAATTGTTTTCTTAAATTTTAGAAATTATTCTTGTTAAAATTCTGGAGCATATGTTGGGACTGTAGTAGTATTATACTCTTCTGTTGATTTACTCCCCCTTATCAATGCATAAAATTTAATATTTCTACTGTATCTAAGCCAGGCCCTGAAAGATGAGCATCAGTACTTGCAGCCTGTATCCAAGGTGAGACTGACACTCAACAATAAATGTGTGAAGAATAATGCACATAACATTTTACAGACACTCAAAATAGTATATGACCGAAAAAGCACAACTAAGTAAGTAATAGCAACTCACTGCAAAGAAAAAAAAAGCTGCCTAGAAAGTGCATGTCCTTGTCTGGACCATATATAGAATATATTAGAATATATTCAGTTACTTGGATGTGAAGAAATGTTTAAAAATGAAAATTTTAAAAATCCTGGAAATTGCAATAAATATTTAGCTTTCTTTTCTTCTAATAAATAGAAGACATATGAATAATGGCTATTTGCTGTTTTAAGAGGTAATTCTTAACTTCCAAATATTTAAAAAGTAGAATAGATTTAATTAAAAATATATTAGAGATACGTTTTATAAAATGTAGTATGCCAAATGCCGTTTTTGAAAATTCATATCTACATTCAATATGTACAGACTTTTTCCTTGTCATCATTTCTTAAAGCACAAAATATAACAAGGCTTCAAGAGCTTTTACATTGCATTTAGCAGTATTAGAACTCTAAAGATTATGTAAAGTTTACAGGAAGATCTTCATGGGCCATATGCAAATACTACACCATGCTATAGACCACACGTGAGCACTGGTAGATTTGGGTCATCACAGAATCCTGAAATCAGATCTGTCATGCAGAAAGGAAAATCAGGATTTCTATCTCACTGGAAATCAAATAAAAGCTTCAGAAATACTTTCCCAACTATCTTATTGAAAGACTTTCACAACCAAAGCATTCAGTTGCAATGAAGACACGGAGGAAAAATAATGACCTCAAATATTGCATCACGTAGGCTGGAAATATAGGGTATGGGTCAGTTGAAACTGCGTTGTCTTTACATGCATAAAGACCTGAGTTTGAATCCCCAGAACACAAGTAAGAGTCCAGGTATGGTGACAGATGACAACCTCATCACTATCAAGATGAAAGATAGAAGGAAATGATCCCTAAAAGTCTGTGAGTCACCTAGCCTGACATGCAAAATTCCAAGCTAATAAGAGACCCTGTCTCAAACAAATAGGAAAGGTTACTAAAGACGGCACACAAGGGTGTCCCCTGACCTCTGCACACACTACACAAAACCAGCACCCATATCTGCAAACACACATATCTGACATATCTGTGTTCACACACACACATCACACACTAAGCTATATTGTGCTATGTGTAAGTTGGTGCAAGGTTTCTTAAAACTAGTCTTGTGGTAATGATCAGCAAACTTTATGGGCAGGCACTTAGATATTCCTACCCAATAACCTGTCTCAAAAAGACCTGGCCAAGTTACTAAAAGGTATCTGAGTGCCGGGCAGTAGGTGATGCTAGCATTTGTAGAAAAGGTTTTTAATGTGGAAAGAACTGGCATCTTCATGACGGAATATTATGTTATTGTCTTTATAATCACAATTTTAAAAAGACAATTTATGTCTTGAAATTTATGCTGCCAGTATATGAATAAAAATTTTATAAAAACATGGTACATAAAACATAGCATTATCACAATTTAAATGAAGAAATATATGTATTGAGATATTTAAAAAGCCAATATTTGGAGGTCTGAGAGATGGCTCAATGGTTTAGGAGTGCTGTCTGCTCTTTCAGAGAACCTGAGTTTGATTCTCAGCACCCAAGTAGGGTAACTCACAATGATTTGTCACTCCAGATCCAAGAGGTTCAACACCTTCTTCTTTTCTCCAAGGGCAACTGCATTCAAGTTCACATGCTTCCGCACAGACATACACACATAAATCCTTAAATAAAAAGCAAAATAAAAACTGTAAACCAACATTTAAATATAGTACCTCTAAGGAGTAATGTTTGAAGTACTTTTTTGGTTTTCTTTAGGCTTTGCTATATTTTCTATAATGATAATGTATATCTCTTATTGCCAGGGAAAACAAGATCTTAATTATGCATGTATTGATAGAAACACGCTTAAAACAGAAAAAACAGCTTTCTGGAATAATTTGGAAAACTCAAGTCAAATACTATATATATATATATATATATAAAACCTACATGACAGACTCTAGTAAGATTTAAAAATTACTAAAAGTGGATTTCTCCAATACAGGATCCCTCCACTATTCTTACAGATCCCCAGTTGTTATTAAGGGACAAGTCTCTGAGTCTTTCATGTTTCTGCATGTATTTTTTTTACCCTAGTATGGTTATTTCATAAACAGCCTTGCGATAAATAGTGTCTCCCTTCAATACAACAGGCAGGCAGACACAGGTACTTTCAGTGGTGAAGATGTGGGTGGACTAAGTTCACAATCCCCTGAAGGTACTAGCATCACCATGACCATATACCACAGCACCCTGTGAGAATTAGTACCATTGTGTGGATACATCAAGTAGTAAAGCTTCCTTTGTCTCTCATTCAGAAGTCTTGCCCTCCGCAAAACGCCATGAAATTGTGACAAGCTAGCTTTCAAGTAGGGTAAGCCTCAAATCCTTTGCCATGCTCCACAATTATCTGATTACAGACACATCTCTTTGGCTGTGAAACGTGTTCCTATCAAAATACCCTTAGGAGAGTTAGTTCTTAGGCTTTAACGATTATTTATAACTTATTATATAATGGAATTATAAGATTCTTGGTTATAAACAAGTTGAGACAGTGAGGGAGGTGATGTGGGAAGAATACCAACATCTATTCTCAGCGGCTGAGCTTAGGAGACAGTTCTTCACACAAGCCAGCCCAGCAGAGTCTTCTGGAAGGGAAATCAAGAGAAATAGAATAGGAATACACTGAGACTTGTCATCATCCTGGAGTATGAAAAGCTGTCATTAAACAAGAACAAATACAGTTATAGGAATGGGATGAAGCTCAGTTGGCAGATTGCTTGCCTATGTGGCAGGCACAGGGTTCTGCCACCTAAACTTGGCATGGTGGCAATACATTTGTAATCTCAGCACGTGAATGGCTAAAGCAATAAGACCAGAAGGGCAATGTCTTGCTTGGCTACATAACCAGTTCCAGCCAGGACTACAGAAGACCCTGTCTCCATCATACAATAAATGGAAAAATATCTACAGTGTACAGCAAATGGGCACATCCTTATAATTGGCCAGGCAAGTGCTGCACCCTGCCTCAAGAGAACATTCACAATTCCACGACAGCATGATAGGTCACACCAACTCATTGTCAGCTCTGGGAATTCCAGGTGGCATGCCATAGACCCTGGCAAAAATGTGCGTGTATTTGTTTGTTTTTATATTCTTTGACAGGGTGTTTCATGATAGTTTTGGAGATTTTTAAAATTAGAAGACAATGTTGCATTCTCCCCCAGCAAAGAAATTTTAGGAAGCGTTAGAGGATATAGATTTGCAAACCATTTCAGTTGTATTCTGTGTTGAAGGATTAATTCTGTGTTCTAGGACATGGCTTCCACCCACTGAGCTACACAGCCATACTGTGACGGTAAGAGCCTTGATAAGTATCAGATGTGGACTCTGTTGTTGTACTTGCCATTTGTTCCTCTGACCTCATGGATGGTTTCTAGTAACCTGGTGTCTAAGTCTGAAAAAATAATCAGTATTTTGATTAAATTACTTCCTGAAAAATTCTACCAAACCTAAGACTCAAGTGACAAGTTTGATTCTAAGTTTTTAAGTTTTTATTTTATGTGTTTCGTTATAATCATGCCATAAAAGAGCTGACCAGGGGCCAAGAGGAATTTATACATTTGAAGATTCCCAAACACTAAGTCTTGAAAATTCCACAGCTGTTTTCCCTCCTTGTAATCTCTGAATTAGGGAAATGTGCAGCCAGTGCTTCTAAGAGACTCCTATACTTCAGAATGCCAGAGGGAAACCAAATTTCATCTTGAAATGATCTCTATTGGGATAAGGAAATAACAGCTCATGGAGTAAGTACCAAGCAGGCATATAGAAAGTGCGCTTAAGTTTAGCTAGGACTGTTTGAACTGTAGTGCTGTATGCCCATTCGTCTTGAGCCATGACGTTTATGATGTGGGATTGCCCTAATTACTATTGCTGCTGATTGGCTCTTTTCTCCTCTCCGCTCATAGAGAAAAAGAAAGAAAGAAAGCAAATAAGAAAAGCTCCTGGATTCCTACACGGTGTGTGAATCCACTTAACACAGTTCTAATGTTCAATTAGTCTCAGCGAGTGAGTGATGAATCATTCCTCCAGGTGTCTCCTCAAAAGGATGAATTTAGTTCCAACATTTGGACCATTCTCTAAACCAACTGCAGTCTTTCCAGTTTAATATGCAAAAAATAATTGAATCCAAGTCTACATGCCAAAACATTCTCTCCCCAGGTACAGAAGTAATAGCACATCCCCTACCTGGGTATCAATTTCTCTTGGTATACAGGGAACAATGACTTAATTCCATCATTTGTGTCTCTTTTTCTACTTGATTTGATGATATCTCCTGCCATCTACTGATAGGTAAAAATGGTATAAAAAAAACTTTTCTGAATCATATTGTCGTTATGCATAGATGACCACTTGCCAGCTTCTGTTTAAATATGGGAAAGTAATCTACTACATTAAGATTTTCCATCCAGAAACTAGCAAGGTGTCAGCTTCCAGCAGAAAATCTTTGCTTGTCCTCCCAGCATCATTTTTCACTGAGAAGCACTACAGTCTGGGAGAAATAGCATTGGCTTCATTAGCTTTAGAGTCCGGCTGGTTTCTGTGCCAACTCACCCAAAACCATGAAATCTTGTGTTCAGCTTATATTCTTTTACTCTAAAAAATAAATGTATTTGGGACCCACCTCTAAGACGTCTAAGTTTTCCAGGGCATTTGAGTCCTACATAAATAAATGACAAAGCACTGGTCATTCAGAACTTTACCGATAACTCAGTTAAAATTCCAGAGGGCCACCCTTTGGTGGCACAGTTCCCCATTGCCCTCTATGGCTCCTCCCCATTTTGTCTATTCCATCCAACACTGCATATGAAATGGCTCTCAGAAACCATCTGCTGCTCCTCCTTATGATGATAAGCAGCCTTCACTGTGAAAGAGTTGTCAGTACACAAAAACTTAGTTTTGAAATGCCACTTAAGGTGTTGACTGTAAATGTCTTCCTCAGCTACCTCTGCCGCTGACCACAACTCTCAACTGAGCAATAGATGCATTTGATTTGTTTTCTGACCTTTGAAGAACAGCCAGCCACAATTAGTCTTTGCTTACCTAAGGGTCACTTGCCCCGTAGCTTCAAATGTCCAGGACACTGCTGAGAGCCAAAGATGGACAAGAACAAACCCCAGAGGAATGTAGTCAAGGGTCTCCAACAAGCAGAGCTGTGTGTTACCTGCCATGCCTGGCCACGTGTCCATGCACTTGTCTGCAGACTTTCTCCTGCCCCCTTCAAAGACACAACTCCTCAATGGAAGCAGATTCCAAATCGTACTCAAACTGAATATTTAGGCATTGGTGTAGAGCTGGCAAATTCCACAGGAGAGATTCTGCTGGGAGGTGGGCGGCAACCATGAGAGGTGACAGAGAAACCTCTGATAGTAAACGGGAAAGTGGGTCGTATATTCTCTCATCAAAATCTTTTAGAATGGCAAAGAATGGGTAGCTTGTTCTATAAAGGATATTAGTACAGTCTGTTGAAGTAATAAATGAACAGAGTTGCTCGTTGTGTAAGTTTTAAATAAGCAAAATTCACTGTGTAGACTTTCTCAATTCTAGATGATCTTAGACATACAGCATATACTGTCTGTATATGTATATGTATGTGTATGTGTATGTGTATGTGTATGTGTATATGATGTATACGTATACATATATGTATATGTATATCAATAGCAGAAAGTGGAGTCTGACACAGGTAGGCACTTACCTCACCAGGGTGTCCCCCCACATCCCCCAGAAATGTCCTACAATGTTAGGCAAGTGTTGGAACTGAATCCGGGGCCTTGTACTTTCTACCACGCACCTATATCCCTAACACTTGGGTTACTTGGTTTAACAGGGTCTTCCTATGTCCCCATGCTCGCCTCAAGCCCACAATCCTCCGCCTCCGCCACCAGAGGATTGTGGTTAAGTAGCCCATATCATCATGTCTGGCTATCCAAAGTTCCCACAGGCAGAGTGCATCAACTCAAAGTTATTGATTTCTGCTCTCCCTCCTTTACTTCACATCCCCTAAACCACGTGTGTTTCAGAGCATAGAGGATTAACACCACAAGCCTGGGGCTGTGAGATCACGGGAGCGCATGTAAAGATGGATGGGCAGAGCTGCCCTCACAAAGTTGCCCTCTAACCTACATACACAAACAACACCACAGAGAAGAGGAGGAGAAACATGGCATATGCAAACTGAAGTTTTTCCTGTGAGTTCAAACTCTTCTCCAACTTTGGTCAAAACCATGGTGCCTGCAGAGATTCTGTGGCCCTCTATAAAGTGGCCCCAGCCAGATCACTGCTGTAAATGGTATCACATCACCTTCCAGGTTGACAATTGCCTAGGGATCACACAATGCTGAAGGTGGCCTTCTTCCCTGGAGGCAAAAGCCTGTCCTGTACCCTGCTGTCCTGATTCTGGCAGGGCTCTGGGTTCAAACAGGTGCTGGATCAGATAGTCTCTCACACGTCTTCCATTAGTCCTGTCCTGTGAACCACAGTAGAGGAGGAGGAGGAGGAGGAGGAGGAGGAGGAGGAGAAGAAACAGATTGCAAGAAAAAATAGGAATAGGAACCTGCTCCTGCTCCTGCCTCCCTCGGATTTGCCCCTTTACTGTCATGCACTGGGGTGTGAAGAAGCACAGCTTGGCAGGAATTTGGCCTATGCTGTAAAGGTCATGACAGTTCCCAACAGAAAAACGATGACTCATGTTCCATACATCCTGATATTTCAGAGCGTTGAGGGGAAAATGCGGTCCTCTCCAACACACCCTTGCTTTCCGTGGTTTCTTGCCAGTTCGCTTGTGAGCTTCACTGCAGCAAAGGTGAGGGAAGCTGCTGGTGTGAACAAAAGTTCAACGCCAGGTCACAAGGATGCCGGTCCTCTGTGCTTTGTGTTTACAGACACAGGTTCAACAACACTCAGATCGTTCTCATGCGAATCTGCAGCTCCGTGTGCACGCACCTTTCAAAGCCGGTTTGGAGGCTGCCTTTCCACTGGATTCTGTACAAATGCATTTGCACGCACACACTAACCCCAGCTTTGAATTTGTATGGCATTGTCTCTGAACTTGAAACACATCCAGCTTTTGACCTTCACTTCCCTACACTTCAGGAAGCAGGAATTCTCACACCCACGGGCCTCTGAGTAAAAACAAACCCCTGGGAAACACTTGCCAAAAGGTGCATGGTGGCTCATGCTGTATGCATATAATACTCTCTCCTCACCCAAGTCATACAAGATCACAGTCTAGATCCTGATACGAACACATGGAACAATCAAGCAATATAGCTCCGCGACGGACATACAGCACATGTGATCAGCTTGCCGTCTGCATGTGAGTCCAGGAAACATGGGCTAAACAGCATCTGCTTCCCAGGGGAGCAGAGAAACCCTCAGCCCTACCCTTCCTCCTTCCTCCTATGGTAACACTCAACACTCAGATGCCAAGACTGGGAGATTGGCCATATTCTGTTCTCATTCCTTTGTGTCTGGCAGAGAGATGAGGATCCTTGATAGAGGACATGCAGGAGAGGGGTGTGGTCTCCACGGGAAAGCCAGCCAGATACTGTTATCAGAGGAAACAGCAATGCATTCTGGGCAGGGGAAATTGGGAGATTAGCTTGAAAGCAAGCAAGCATCATAATGTCCAAGCTCAGGGAGACCTTCAGTGGTTGTTCAGGGTTACAGAGAGGAGCAGGGCACTTAGACCCTGTAAGATTATGGCCCTAAAGACAGTAAGGCCCCACTGTCAAGGACACAGGATAACTTCCTAGTCTCCATAGAAAATAAGAAAGTCCCCAAAGATTTTTGCCAGTTCTGTGTCAAAATGAAAACTGAACAAAACTTCTTTTCTTTTTTGATTTTTCAAGACAGGTTTCTCAATGTAGCTCTGGATGCACTGGAACTTCATTCAGAGAGGAAGCTGGCCTCATACTCAGAGATCTCCCTGCCTCTGTCTCTGCCTCTGCCTCTGCTTCCTGGGACTAAAGGTGTGCACCACGATGCCTGACTGAGCAAGCAATTTTAAATTCAGAAAATCATAGAGGCCATGGCTGTAGCGCAGTAGTAGACTTACGACCATGCATATCTGGTCTCAGTTGGTTCCCAGGCTGAACATGGGGAGTAGGGTCAGGGGATACATACACGGTGCAGGAATCCCCCACTCTACAAGAGATTGCTTTTTTTTCTCGTACATATACATTTTGTCGTGGCACAGCTGCATTCAGCAGAACAATTTTCCTAGTATAAAATCAAAGTCTTTTTACCTTTAAGTCCCACATATTGACTTTAGGTCTGCCGACAGAAACTCCATGGAAAAAGAAAAAAGAATTACATTCTTATTTGGCAACTTCCCAAGCATTTGAATTACAGCTACAGCCTTCTTCCAAAGCACAACAACAATAATAATAATTGACCCTTCTAGGCTGAACACCTCTAAGGTCTTTGAATGCTTTCTTAGCAACGTTTTACTGATTCATCCTCATCCCTTTGACCCTCTTCTGTGGAGATACTAGCTACACAGAGAACAGGGTAATTATCTTTATATAACTACCTTCTTCCAGAACAGATTCCTAGAGGCTGAGTTCCACGTTGTCAATATCCCTTTAAGAAATCTGATGCCCAAAATGAAAGGCAGCATTCCCGAGCCAGAAAGCAAACGCATGGCATTCAGCTCACTTTACAGACAGGCCACCATATGTCACTAAGTGTTTCAGGATCTGCTGTCATTGAGGAGGAAGCAGTAGACTGCCGGGGAGTCAAGACAGAGTCCTGGGTAGTGTTCCAGCATCATTCCATGTGAAGTAAACCCTAAATAAGGAAAACAGTAGAAGCAACGGGCTGCTCTTCGCTTTTCAGACAAAACTCTTCAGCCTGGCAATGCCTTATCCCAGCCTACTGTTGCCTCACAGCCCTCGGGGGATCTTCCCTGGAGATCTGTTAGAAGAGGAACCGGCCTTGAAAGAAGGTTCTCAGGCAGGTTAGAGCTGACAGAAATTAGTTCTGATGTCAGGACTCAGTATGTGGGGATCCTAAGGAGGAACAGAGACCAGGTGCGTTAGGTGAGCTGCTGTGAAAGCCTACAGTGAAAACCACCTCCCAAGGCTCCTGTCCAGAGGGCTTCACCAACCTCCAATGTGGGCATGAGATGGGGAAATGAAGACGGAAGGGCAGGAGCTTGTTATCCAGGCAGGTTTGGGAACAGGATATCAAGAACACATTTGGCAGATTCAATACATTCTCCCACGGTTACTGGAAAAACCAACCTAGGAGTCTCCTCAGATTTGCTGTTGATTGTAAGCTCTCTGGCTCGATGTGATTCAACAACAGCTTCTGCTAATTCAGAGATGTAAAAATGCAGCCCAGGGAGCTGCTCGAGCCTTTATAAAGTGTCTGAGAGATTACGGGTACTCAAGCCAGGGAATAGTTCCCAGTCTCCCGACCTACAGCTGGCAGCCTTCTCTTCCTAAGACACGCATAGGCACACAGGCAGGACACAGCACACACACAGATCACATGTGTGTTAACAGTCATCAGTTCAAATCTAAGCCTAATTATTTCCTTTCCGAATCTCCTAAGCAATGGCAATCAATTCTCTCTAGTTTGTCTAAAGACTACGCCTAAACTCCTTACTCTTAATGTTGAATACAGGATAAATGGGACCACGAAGTGTGCTTCCTCCCAGCCCATCTGTTGGTCTCTCTTTATTTCCTTGGCTGTTTTTTGAGCCCTAAGAAAAGTAAACAAACACATGTCACGGTGGCTCTGGCAGGCACTGTATACATATCACTCAGGCAAACCAGCATTTGATGGCTGTAGAACTTGAGCAACACAGCCCGGCTCCAGAGGAAAGGCGTGTCACGTTCGGATTCTGTCGACGCGTAGACGCTTTCTTCCAGGCATGTTTTAAGAGAGGTCTAGCAAAACTCTTGTCTGACAAGCCAGCCATCAGCAGAACTTAAACTCTCTCAGGAGGCAACCTACTCCCTGTGTAACGTGAGGAACTGATCCCAAAGGCGAAGCACTAAGCCGTCATGCGGTTTACTGGTAAGTACAGAAACCTGCCTGCATTTTATGATACATGCTCAATGGAGCATTGCAGGTCATGGGGGCAAGGATTTTTTTTTATCTAAGTTTTGCCTGTCATGTTCATTGAGTTCTCCCGAGTGCATTAAACAGTGCTTAATATATACTTGCTGAATACATAATGTGGCCAGGAATCTCTGATCCCGCCACACCAGCTGTGTGGCTGCGTTATTCTAGACACTCCCGACACCATTCTGCATTGAAATGGGGTAACGTAAACAGCAGCAAGCTGACAGACACCAGTCCTCAGAATAATGGAGTGATGGGGCTCAAGGAAGCAGCCTTGGTGGGAGATAATATTTAGACTCCTGCAGATACAAAACCTCGTGTTGGCATTTACCACCCAAGAAATCCTTTTCATGTCTTTTCACATTATGCCAAAGGAGTTCAGGAAGAAAGTCGGGCTGTGCCCCTCATCAGCCGCACGCTTCCTTGTATCCCCTGGGAAGCAACATGCTTCTTTGTATTCCCTGGGAAGTTAACACCTTAATAACCTTAGCTGCGGCAAGAAGGAGTCAAGTCCTGTGTGGCCTGCCTTTTATCTGCACCACCAGCAGCATTTGCGAAGAGTTCAAAGGATGGGACAAATGAGTTGAGTCCTGCCTCCGATGCAAATCTCCTGCCTTTCTGGATGGGAAGCTGTAAGGCTGAGGCCCCAGCGTAACCAGAGAGATGAGACTCAAGCTGCAGAGGACACCTTAGAGTGCGGGCTCTCTGAGGGAAGGCGCAGAGCCCAGAGGAGGCCCCCAGCTTCTTCATTGCTACCACCCCGTCTCCCAGATCCATCTGGGTCCAACAATGGGTGCGCCCCCAGTCCCAACCTAGTGTTGAAGGCCTAGAGGATTCTTTGGGGGCCATTGGCCTTTCGTCTACACTGGAAGCCTGAAGAAACTGGCTTCGGATATTACAGAAGGAAGGCAGCAGATGCAGCAGCAGCAGCAGCAGCCGCGGGGTAGATGAGCTGGCCAGGAAGGGAAGCAGGCGAAAACAAAGCTTCCTTCCCCCATCTTTTATCTGGGCTGCGATGGGAAGGGCTTGTGATGGGAAGGGGCTGCAATGGGAAGGGGCTGTGCTTACTGTCACTTACTGCAGAAAATCCCTCACAGATGTGCCCAGCAGCTTGTCCCTCCATTGCTGCTGTATACACTCAAACTGACAGCCAATATATATGACAGCCAATATATAACATCACAGTATAGTAAGATAAAAACAGTAACTGGAAGGTGGCCATCCCTCCTGAATAAACATTGTGTTCTTCTCACTAATAGGGACATCCCAAGCTTGACCTTACTATTTGCTCATACATTAAAAGCTACCGGTAAAGTAATCCGGCCGTGTAGCAAGTGAGGAGCACCGTCAACACATGCAGAGATCCGATCAGATTACTACGCGGCCTTATTTGACAGTTTCACAATAAGTCTATCATTGTACCATATTTGAAAAACTAGAGAAATGAGAAAATACTTGTTAGGGGCTTGGGCATCATACACAGGCTCACAGATCAAAGACTTAGAGGCCTGAGTGAAATACTTTTTATCTTTTATACTGCCTTAACTGTAAGGAATAACTGGTTGGGGTAGTGCCCCAACCATCTTTAGCACCGAGTCGCAGTGAATAAGTCCAAAGAAATGCGGCGTGGCAATGAGGGGAAAAGTTCAGGTGCATCGCAGGCAACATCCTAAAAGATTGTTTAAAATCAGCTCTGAGATCCAGAGTTCTTCCAGAGCAAGATAACAGAGATATTTCTACATATGTGCAGCTGAAAAAGAGTGGACCAGGGCCAGCTTCTCTCACTCAGTGAAGCTCTCCAAGGGGCAGGCTGGAGCCCTGGGACTGACTCCTCAGACCCTTCCCAGAGAAGCCTAAAGCCCCCAACAGAATCGGCACAGGTGGGATCTTGGAAATCAGCCCCAAAGGCAATTACATTGAATTGTCTTTGTTTCTGAGTCCATCTCTCATCCCAGACGGTGTAGTAAGTCAAGCCTCCAATTAGAAATATCTGCAAGTATCAGCACTCTCTGGCTTTGCTGGCTGTAGCTTTCTGTTTTGTAGACCTTAACCTCATTGGGTTGTACATGAAAATGGAAAAGAAGATGAAACTCAACTAGTAAATGCCTGCTGCAAAGGCCACTTTTATTTTGAAATAGCCATGGAGTGAGCACTGGGATGAAGACTTAGCTTTGTGCCAAGACCCTCTACAGGGAGAGTTGCACCTTGGGAAGACTGCACAGGCTTCTTCCAGAGAGCCATAAGGAGGGGATAGAGCAGGACTTAGGGGTATGTCACTCTGGGTTAAGCTTCTATCTCACTGGGTTGGGTTTTTTTGTTTTGTTTTGTTTTGTTTTTAAAGTAAAGTAAATTTTCTAATGTTTCTTCTCTGCTCCCCTATCTGGAAAGGGATTATGATCGTGAAAGCCATGATCAAAAGGTTGCAAAAACAACTAGCTTGAAGGATGCGTTAATCTTGTTTAACTTTACAATATCGCCATGACCTAAGGTATGAAGATTGCTATCTGCATTTTACAACCTAGAAGACTGTCGCTCTGAAAAGATCCACACCTTTCTTTAGCAGGAGAGAGAGACTTTTTGTGAAATTACTGATGGCTAAGCTTGAGAGTCACTATTTGAAATAGGTCAAGACTCCATATCTTATTTCATATTTTCTATTTTGAGGAGAGCTTGTAAAATTTCTTTAGTTCTGAGACCCACAGAAATCAGGTCTGCCTGATACTGGTACCGTGTAGAGCTGCAATCCAAACACAGGGGACCCCAAACCCAAAGCCTGAAGCCTTCCGAGAGCCTCTTGAAAACTCCCCATGGTCTCCTCTCCTTGAAGCAATTTGTGACAGGCAAAATCGTGTCCCCTCTAAACCCACAACCCTCACTTAATGTGGTTGATGTTGGAGATTGAACCTCTAAGCGATAATTGCTGTAAAATGAGATCTGAATTATTTACCCTGAAACGGGACTCTGATTGAATTGACAAGCTTGTAGAACAGGGAAGAGGACCAGGCATTTTCCATGTGTGTCCACCTGGAAAGAAAGGGTCATGCAGACAGAGAAGGAGACTATTATCGGCAAGAGAGCCCTCATGAGAATCAAGCAAACCAACCCAGAGTCTGCCGCCACCTGACTGCAGCTCTCAGCCTCCAGGATTCTTACAAAGGGTTGTTTAATCCACCCGGTCTGTGATGCTTTGTGACAGCAACTGGAACACGTACCATCTTATATCTCAAATAACAGGACTCTTTGTGTGTTCTGAGGAGGATCAGTCCACAGACAGAACTGTAGGTACAGTCAGAACCTGGCTGACATTACTTCACTTTTCCTAGAAATCAAAATGTCTTCTTCGTTCCTGCCTTTGGGGCCGCAATGTTAACTGCTCCACAGCAGAGAAGCTTTCGAGTACTAACCTCATTTAGTCCCGATTTTCCAAGGATNAAGGATGAGACAGACTTCCGTATGCACACCCCTGCAGCAACCTTGGGCTTAACACTGTTATCTAGATGGACTGTGGGACAGAATAATTAGCCAAGATTACACTGCAAAAATATTTCCCAATCCCCATTTACATCATCCAGTAGACATCGATCCCTCAGTGGAGACAGTGACTCGAGTGGGCAAGCCAACCACTGGACGGTTTTGAATTCAGCGTAGGATGACCAACACGCATCTGAACATAGAATCACGGAGCATCATAATAATTTTCATTTCTTACCGATTCTTCAATTCTTATTTCAATAACATTTATCCATGAAGTGCCAGGTTGTCTTAGAGACATTAACAGTCTGCAGACAAATTAAATGCAGACTCCAGGATGCTCACATTCGTACTCATTCCCTAGATATTACCTCCCCTTGCGTGTAGTCATGTGACTGGGCTAGCTCGTGGCAAGGACTCATATGATTCCACTCATTATGAATCAACACCGAAAAGACTTTCCGTGGTTGACCTCAGTTAATTTTTAGTTCATCAGAAGATTATGCTGGGTGAGCTTAATTTAAAAGATGACTGCTTTGATCAAAGAAAAATGTTTCCGACTGAGAAGGCACAAACAGCTGTGTTGTGAACAAGTCTCAGGTGTAAAACCCGCAGGAGGTCTCTGGGAGCTAAGAACCCGGAGCTCCCGCCCCAGCTGACTGCCAGCCCTAAACCCACTGCCACGCCCATAAGAGACTTTAAAGGCTGTTAGAGGAAGGCTCCACAACACGGATGAGACGGGAGTTGGTTTCTGCCTGGTGAAAGCCTGAACTCGCCGTGACAGTGAGCTGAAACTGTGTTCGAAAGGTTCTTAAGTATATGTTGGGGAGGGGTGTGGTGAGGGAATGTGAGTGCCTGCTAAGGGTATCGGTGTCCAATTCCAGGGTCACTGGAGTGACAAACTGAGCCACCACACAGGGTACAGGGGACCAACCTCAGACACAAACAATACTGTGCTCTTATCTGCTGAACCATCTGTGCAGCCTGGAAGTGTATGTTATTTTAAACTGCTGAGTTTGTGATAATTTGTTATGCTTTATTAAAAAAAATAATAATAGACAAGGTACCTGCTTTTGTGGGGCTTTGACTTCATCAGAAACACGAGCAACCACTTGCTCGTAAATTGGAAGCAGTATTCCAACTCATGACATGGGCAACAGAAAAGTTGCCCCCAGTGGGTAGAGTGGAGAGAGGGTGGATGGGGAAAATGACCAAGGAAGACTACACTGACTGAAACACAAAAGCCAGCCGCAGGAGATAAATGGGAAGAACCTTCCAGGCATAAGGAAGGCAAGGGAAAAGACCTTCCATGCTGGTACCCACATCATCACAGAATTAACTCCGAGAGCTACATGGAGACACTACCCCACAAGCCCATTCATTTAATGAAGGCTTAATTTAATATAAATGTATAACTGCCTAAAAAATATGCTTCCGTAGAGTGGGTACTACTGGACATTAATCAGTTTAAGCGTCATTAGCCCAAGTTCTAATTATAGGGGCCTTTTAAATTCGGCTTTTCTTCAACCTCTGCCCGGCAGAAATGTTCCTTATAGAACCCAGTACTTAGCACAAGGCAAACTCAAAAGGACAGCTAAAGAATTGGGCATGTCTCCACCGGCTTCAAAGTTCGGCGTTCGTTTGATTCTTTTGGTGTGGAAGGAAGGCTGTTCTAACAATAAAGAGCAGTTCACCTGCGCCATGCCCAGACCCCTGAGGGATGGATGTGCTGGGGTTTGCATTAGACACGTAACCGAACTGCAGCAAACAACAAAAAAAGCACAAAGTGGCCTTGGCAGGTGACGGCTACTGTCCGGTACCTACTGAGCTCCGTGCAAAGCACTCGCGTGGTGCCCCTAAACCCATAAAACGACATGATAGTGTTATTATCACTATTTCAATAAAGAAAGGCAGGCTTTAGACACTGACATTTTCTCAGAAATACACCAATTGTAAGGATGGAAGCCGGGACTCGAATCCAAGTGAAGGAATTGAAGCCCCAGGCTCTCAACGGGTAGTTCCAAGACAATACAACAATCACTAAAATGAATAGAGTATCTGCAGCGTGCCAGGTGCTGGGCACATCACGTGGTGAATGAATTTTACCCACAGGTGATCCCATTCCGTAGCGGCTATGGGCTCGCAGTTCGTGATTCATTTTTTGCAGACTCTCGGTAAGGTAAGAAACCTGTCTGAGGTCACTTAACCTCTCGGAGGTTCGGTCCCTGTGTCCTAAAATGGTATGCCCGTACATGGATTTGACCCCACCCAGTCTGGTACCATGGCCCTCGCTGTGAGCCATCACAAAATGCGGCTGGGCCCTTTGACCCAAAAGGAAATCATAATCGCTGCCAACGTCCCTGACATATTTTCTGTTCCTTCTTACTGCGGCGAGTTGGCAGAGCCAGACTAATTCTATTTGGACATTTTTAACTCATCCTTAATGACAAACTTCTTTAATTAGTTTGAGTTGCATTTCTCCCCTCCCTATGGACTCTGAGCCTCTCAGGCTGGTGTTAGGGGTGGGGGTTGGGTTAAGGTGAGCCCTCCTATTTGTCTCAGAATTTCAACTCTGACTTGTAACTCAAATGTCATGCTTCACAACTGAAGTTAATAGAATCAATTAAAGCCAGAGTGGCTCACTAGCCTGCAAAATAACCTATTGAAAGCAGCATTTTGTAAATGTGAGTCTAACGAGACCAGGGGAGGGCCTGGGCATCTAAAGACAGGCCCTACATTTCTAGTCTCAGCAAGGTGGAGGCACTATACCCAAAGGGCATGATTAGGCTACATAAAGAAGCTTCCTAGCTGAATCGGGTACAGTGTAACTACCCTTGGTGCACCCTGCAAGCAGAGAGGATGTGTCTGTACTGTGGAAAGAGAGATTCCCCCAAAGGAAACGCTCGTCAGTGTTTACTCAGCTCTGTCCGGAAGGAGAGGCCTGGGGTCTTCCTCAGTGCTTTCCAAGTTGTGGGCTGTGATCCGTTAGCAGGTCAGAACATGTAACTTTTAGATTTCGGCATTCAACAGGACAGATCTGTCTGTTAAATGAGGCAAGTTTTAATATCATTTCAAAATATTTATTTCTGTTGTAAACTTCTAAACATATATTTATGTTCTAGTTGGTGAGCGTAGAGTTTTTGAAATGTTTTCCTTTGTGGGTCTGTTTTAAAGCCATTGATATACTGGTCTTAAGCGTCCTAACTCACAGAAGTGTGTATTTTGGACTATCATAAATTACCCTCAAAATAGGAAAAGTTAGAAACAGTGTTTTTACTCTGCCAAACTTAAAAATATCACGAAAAGAGTAGGATTCTTATTCTCCAAAGTCAAAACTTTTGACATAAAAAAAACAGTGAACTGGTGTGGTTACGTTCACATGTGATTCCAACACTTAGGAAGGAAAGACAGTAATCAGAAGTTCAAAGTCACCCTGGGATAGAGACCTTCTCTTAAGAACTAAAAAATATAGAAGTGATTTTTTAAAAGAGCAATAATATGATCACACACTAAAGTACATTCTTTTAAATGAATGTGTTTTGCTTTACAGTGCATTTGTAGCTTTTCATGAAGCCCCCTTAGCTAGGCATTGGAGAACAAACAAAAATATGCCCAACGTATGAATGAGCGCTATGTACAGTTAGGGACACCTCAAAGAAGCACTGCTTTAAATGTCTGTGTTTTGCTATTGCAACACAAGCTCAACAACTCCCAAGGAGACACAGCTTCTACCATAAGCTAGAATAGCGGGAACGACCCCTGAACTTGGGATGTCCCTCAGCACTAACTCTGGATTGATATGGGAAACACACAGGCTCATAGATGGTTCCCAGGTGAAGCCAAACAATGCAGGTCAGCTTTCTTGAGATTTCATCACCAAAGCATGAGGGAATAAGATGATATTTATAGAATTTCTGGATCCACAAGTTGAAGAACTGGATATTATAGTGCTGTTATTCTGAGAAACTTTGACAGGTCATGATGGTTCATGGTATTTTTATGCCACACGACCATCTCCCAAAGCTGAAACCTGAACTGCAAACTCAGTCTCTCAGAGTATTCGTATTAGTTCATCTTTGAAAATCTTGTAGAATTCTGCACTGAAACCATTTGGTCCTGAGCTGTTTTTGGTTGGGAGACTTTTGATGACTGTTTCTATTTCTTCAGCAGTTATAGGTCTATTTAATTTGCTTATCTCATGTTGATTTAATTTTGGTAAGTGATATTTATCCAGAAAATTGTCCATTTCCTTTAATTCCAATTTTATGGAGTACAGGTTTTCAAAATATGACCTGATGATTCTCTGGATTTCCTCCATGT
>LOJH01000234.1:69768-80565 GCA_001685095.1 Ellobius talpinus | reverse complement strand
TTTGCCCTTCATTGTTTCCTTTTTTCCCTTCCACTTCTCAATATTTTTTGTGAAGTTCATATTAGATGAAACTTAAGCTCAGTTCAAATCTGAAGTGTGTCTGAACTTCTTTCAAATTGGTTTTAATGAATTTCATGAAAATGATTTCTAGGTAAAATTTTGATGTATGTTTAAAATCAGCACCTTTTTAAAAATCGTTTTTGAGCCCCTGCTGCCATTGTTCCTGCAGTCACACTCAGGCCACAAGCCTGGGGTCCTGGTCATCAACTCATTCCTGACTATTATTATCTACAGCCATTTATGAAGTTATGTGGTATATTCTCGTTGACTAAGCATCACTAAGTAATATTTTTCATGTTTCCTATAGTACTTAACTTTCCATTACCATAGCGGTATACCAGAGACAATTAACATATAAAGAAAGAGGGTTTAGTTTGCTCCCTCACATAGAGATTCTGGTCTTAGGCTTCTGGTAAGGCAGCTGATGGCTAGGTGGGAGCACATGGTGCATGGCAAAGTGGACAGCTCATCACAGGAGTCAAGGCACAAAAGTGAAGGAAGAGAGAGATGGAGATCCCCATTTCCCACAAAGGGCACCTTCCCACCGATCCTAAAGGTCCATAGTACTGCCCAATATGGCACCCTAAGGGCCACTGGGGGACACTCATTCAGACTGAAGAGTTTCTCTAATTCACACCCTTTATGTGCACTTAAAAAACTAAACATTGTACAAATATCCAGTTCATGTCTGCCTTGGGGCCATTGCAACTGTTGCTTTCCCTGATTCCTTTTCTATGTCCCACGGAAACAGAAGGATGTAGTAAAAATAGGTTTATCTTTGATCATTTAGGAACTTGTTTGGAATGAGATGGTACTGGGGATGGCAGTAGAATACTGGTTTCCTTCTGTTGCACATGCTGCACAGCATAGCAGATGTTTCTAGACACCATGCTTGCGGCAGGGACAAGCAGCATTTGATGAATTTATTTGTTTAACAAATATAGATTCAATTCCTCAATACACTAATCCCTGTTTTAGGCTGAAGTTTCTGCCTGCAGGCAGAGGGCTTATCTTCCAGTAGAGGTGAGAACTGCTCTTGCATTTCTCCCCAAATTCTATTTGCTGCAGAGGGAGGAAAGTGCCTGGTGGTCTTCTTTGAGTCTTTAATGCTTCCTTATTATTTGAATGCATTCTTTTTATGGACACCCTCTAGGCTACACTTTCAGCTCTACTCTCTGTCTTCTCATACTCTTCATTAGCCAACTTATATCTGTGATGTTCATCAATGTACAATGCTCTGTTCAGAAACTGGGTGCATACTGTCTCCTGATAGCTGAAATTGGGTCAGCATGTTCCTGTCCCTGCTCTTCGTGTGACTAAATAAATCTATACTTCTTCCTACCCACCCCGCTTCTCCCTGACTTTAACTCGCTGGCGCCAGCCTTCTAGTTCCTTAGACTTGAAAACACCCGTCACCTTTGACTCATCTTCAACTTGAGCCCTTGCATCTGATTACTCATGAAATTATACTGTTTCTTCCTTCTAGTTGTTTTCTATCGTTCTTTCTCCTGACTCACGGTCACATTGACCACACTCAATTAGGCCTTCGTCATTTCATACCTGAACCGTTACAGCAGCTTCCTAACTGGTCATCTCTTGTTCCCTCCTAGTTCCCATCATAAGTCAACATCCCTTGAATTCTTCCTTTTGTTATCTTCCTTTGTATAAAAAAATTCTACAAAAAATCTTTCAGTTTTCATACAATGATCTACTTTTCTTGGGTTTCTAGATGCTCTATACTTTGGTCCTGATTTCCCTATTCTATTTAATTTTCCTCCATCTTCTACATGTACTTGTTTCTAGCCAAGCTGTTTTTAACATATGCCCTGGGCTATCATATGCATTTGCTGTAAAAGTAGCGGAAAGTAAAGGCTCAGAGCTCTGCACAGGGGTCAAATAGACCAAGACTGGACACCAACTTCTGCTTATGTCTTTTTCTCTTTGACCTAGGACAAATTATTTGGCACAGTAAACCTCAGTCTTTCAATGAGAAGTTCTTAATGCATCCTGCATTGTGGGAAACGAGATAATATAATTGGCTGCACCATGTCTGATGGTGTTAGTACTTATTAAATGGTGGTGTAACCCATTTCCTCTGGGCACTGTTTTCCACTTTTTGGCTTAACTTCTTCTTTGAAGCCTTAATTAAGTTGCATTCTTAATTTCTACTGAACAAATACATATTAAACAATTGTGGGTCTTAATTGCAAGTTCAGAGGGTGAATATGGAATGATATGTAGGAATCCAAGGGTATGTGTCATTACCTACTCCTTCCATGATTAATCTAAGACCACAGACATGGTTACCTTGAATCCCAGTGTTCTTATTTTTTGAAATAGTATAATTACCAATGTTTTCAGTTCATAAATTATTGGAGGACCAAATGAGTTTACCTCAGAAAATTTTCACAGTAGATTTCCATTGTGTATTTAGTCACATACTCACTATGAATCTATAGATCGCTCAGGTATTTTGGTAATAGTTACCCATTGATTTGTAGCATGTGTAAAGACTTTTGGAAATACTATGGTATAAACATAGTAGTTGTAGGTCATCTAACAGATGTGCTTGTTTAGACAATATTGAACTTATTGATTATATATAAATTCAATATTGTAGGTTCATTTGCATATGTAACAGCCTTTTTGTCTACTATAAAAGGATCATACTTTCAGAAAGTATAATGATATAATGATCTAGAAACAAACATGTTAATAAAATTTTGGCTTCTCAGAACATAGCAATAATTCCGGAGAAACTCATCACGCCTTACTGAGTTATCTAGAGTTCTCCAGTGAAGAACAATGTCAAATTAGGAGCAGCTGCTATTGGTAAAGCTTGAGTCTTTTTCTAATTTTAAAGCATTTCTCATCCTTTAGCTGTTTAATACTCTGCCCAAAGCCCAAAGACCCTTACCTAAAGGGAACACTTAGCTGTGTGTGGTGATTCACACCTAAAAATTCCAGCATTTAGGAGACTGATGCAGGAGGATTGTTGTGAGTGTGAGGCCATTATGGGGCTAAAGGAGTAAATTCTAGATGAGGCTGAGCAACCAAAGTGATACCCTATGTCATAAGAAGAAGGAGAGGAGGAAGAAGAGACAAAAAGAAAAGAAAGGGACAGAGGCCAAGCTAAAATAAAATGACTGCTTGGGAGATGATCCCATGGGGCCCCACCCAAGATGATGGGCATTACTGAATATGGGAAGGAGAAATGATGACCACAGGGAGTTTCCCCGTTTCTGTGACTCATGTATTGAAGCCACCAGGGCCAAACTTAGGGGGAACCAACTCCTACTTAAATGACAGGCTCTCACCTCGGGACAATTATTTTTCAGTAATCATTTTGTAAAAATCGAGACACACCTTTGAGAAAACAAAAAAACACACCAAGCCATCACAGGTCACACCTTCAGCCTTATTCATTCACAGGTTTGGAAGCTGCAGACACAATGAAGACATAAGACCTAGTTGCTCAAGGTGGTTGTTAGCTGAGCCCTTCTGTTTTGGTCTCCACTCTGGCAATATTGTAAATAAGACTGCACACAATATTGAGGTGATTTCCTTCCCTCACATAGACCACTTCCAAGAGATCACACCAGCAGCATCCTCTGCTTGGATGCTGGGGAAGAAGTGATGCTCCAAAGTGAATGGCTTTGAGGAGGAGCCAGAGGGACTGAAGATTCCCAGATTTGCCCCTTAAAACCCAAGTGCAAATGTGAACCCTTCAGCACCTAGAAGAATCAATCATAACAATGGTGGGAGATTCCACTTCCCTCTGGGATCTTGGGCCAGCAGTCTCAGACAAAGAGGTGTCAGCGAAAACAATGGGACTCAAGGACATGGCTGACACAGATAGTAAAGCTCTATGCTTGTAATTTTGCTTAGGAAACGTGTCTCCCATCCCCACCCCACCCCAAAGTGAGGAGCTAAGAATGTTTCCAAATTTTCTTTTCTATTCAATGAAGACTTGTATTTGAGTGGAATTTGAATTTTATAATCAATATTTAACATTTTCCAATATAAGATTCACATTTATTTATTTATTTATTTATTTATTCATTTATTTGTTTATTCATTCATTCATTCATTCATTCATTCATTCATTCATTTATTTATTTATTTATTTATTTATTTGGCACAGGGTCTCACTATGCAGGATCTATGTAACCCTGACTGGCCTGGAATTTGCTATACAGACCAGTCTGGCCTCTATCTCCCAAGGGCTGAAATTAAATGGCACCGCAACCAACTAATATGTTGAAAACACTTTCTTTTACTAAATTCCTTTTCCTCTGGCTCCTTCCCCCTCATTTGAGTTCTAGGCCTGAGTTCGCATCACAAGCAGATGCTGCGCTGACCTCCGGCAATTAGTCTTTTTTTCCTTCACTGATTTTTCTCTCAACAAATTTCAAAATCAGATTCGATTCTTTGACTTAAATTAATTCATTGGAAACAATTATATTACACCTTAAAAGTCCATTCATTTAATTGCATTTACATTTACTAGGGAAGGTGGCTGAGAATTTTACTGAGTGGCTAAGCGTCCCCTATGAATTGATACAAGCAGGGAAGAAAACAGATAAATACAGCTTTGTAAGACTCCACTACCAAAATATTTATGTGACTCATGATTCTTTGCTCTGGTTCTCCTTCAATTCAAAATTTACATATTTGAATGGAGAAAAGAACTCGAAAAAGTTGTCACCTTTCCCTTCCTCCTTCCCTTCTTCTCTCCCTCCTTCTGTCCTTTCTACCTTTGTCCTTTCCTTTTGGCTAATAAATGAACTAATCCAGGACTTTTGAAGGATGAGAGGTTTAAAGAGGCCAACTGTTCAAAGTAAATGTGGGTTTTGGTATTAGACATGGCTAAAACCTCAGTACTTTGGATAGAGCAAGGAGAGAAAAGAACAATTGTCTTGTACCAAGCAGAAAAAAGAAGGTTGTAGAAAACCCTAAGAACAGGCCCAAGGATGAATTGTGTGATGTATTTGCAAATTTTAGTTGCTGTCAAAAATAATTCTTCAAAATTTGTACCTGCATGTGGCGAATTACAGCAATAGTGACAAACCCCCTCAGCTGCCCCCTCAGTTCTGGGGACTGAGTTCCCCATTCTTACACAATCTATCTAATTTTCACACTGTTTTACCAGAGGTAGTGAAGAAAATGATTCTGCAGCATTTTGTGCGATGCTGGCTCATTCTCATTTTTCATGGTAGGTGTGCCTTCCATACACTAATTTTCCCTCTCAAATGTCTGCAACCTGCAGCCAAAGAGAAAATGGGAAGAGAGCCTCGATACGAATGCGAGAAAAGATTAAAAGGCAAATGAAAAATACCATTTTTTCCCAGTCCAGGTTGCAAATCTCAATTGCATTTCAGGAATCAGGCAACTCCTTGTAGGAAGGTTTTCCCCTGTTGCTGTGACAGGTCACCATTTCTAATCTGAGGGTCACAGCCCAGGCCCCTGTTTAGTAATTGCTTGATTTGACATCTATCTTGGCCTTTATTTACTTTGGCCTTTCTGGCTAGAGGTCACAAAAGCAAAAGAAGATAGAAGTTCGTATAAATGCCTTGATGATGAAAAATGAGATGTCATCCTTTGGGCCCTATGTATGAATGCATGTATAATATGCTGAGGCCTTTTAACTCTTTGTGTGATCCAAGTGGAAACACTCGTGTGTGTGTGTGTGTGTGTGTGTGTGTGTATTTCTAGTGACCTGCTTTGTTATGGTTTGTGGGGCTGATTTTAGACATTAAAAGTAGCACCATTTCGTTCATTCAAATACTTGACCATAAAAATTTGAGCCAATTGTTCTGGACTAATTAGTTCTGATCTGATCAGAATTTACAAATACACCATTGTGTTGTCACAGAAAGTGTTACTTTCCAAATTCTTTAAACCAGGGTTGACTGCACATTAGGTAGGTGCTGACAGCATGTTCGTTAATTGCTCTAGGATGTCTGATGTCATTAAAGATTCCCCTCTCACCTAGTTTTATAGACTAGGCATAGCTCTCAGCCTTCCTAAAGACAAACCATTTTTTCTTTCCAAAATAAATATCATTAAATAAAATCTTACTTTCCTTCTCATAGTCAGACCAGGAATTTGAAGGTGAGAGGTCACATTTTTTTGACAAGTATTTTGTCTTAACCAGATGATGTCAGGTTATACTTTTCAAGACCTTACTTAGAAAATAATGAACGTCATTGCCAAAAGTCTATTTTAATACAATTTCATGGTTTTGTATAGGATTCTTCACACTGTCAAGAATAGGGGGCTGAAGAAAAAAAATCAAGGTTGTTGATACCATTTAGATTTTTCTAGTCAAGAGTATTGGCCCCTACACATCCATTTCTAGAATGGTAGGGAAAGAAGCTGTAAGCCTATGGCTTCGAAACCACGTTCAGAATAGTGAGTCTATGTCTATGTTGGTGAACAGAAGTGACCACACACAGCTCCCCCGACTCCACAATTCAGTTTGAAGTCAGTCATAGCCAAAGTATTTTTCCCTTTTATTTTTTGAGATTATAATTACATCACTTCTTCATTGTGTTACCACCTTCTAAGCCCTCCCACACACCTCTCCTTACTCTTTCAAATTCATGGTCTCTTTTTCATGAATTGTTATTATATGCATATACACATATATGCGTGTACACACATATGTATATATGTGTGTGTACATGCATATACATACATACATACACACAAAAATATTCTAAGTATAACCTGCTCAGCTGGCAATGTTACTTGTATGTATAAAAGCTATCTTTAACAGAAATTTTTCAGGAGTTGGAAATCAGAGTTTGGCTTCTATAATGGTATGGCAGGTGATGAATTGAAATAGGGAACGATACAGTCATCACACTGCAAATGAAGCTAGGTGCCAACATGTTATGCAGACAGATGCTTTTCATAAAAAAATCTATGTTGGTAATTTGACTGAGGTGACGGCTCAGTGAGTCGCAGCAGTTCAGGTGTGAACACTGAGTTCAAATCTCCTTCACCCTTATAAAAAGCCAGGTGCAGCCATTCATTACTGTAACCTCAGCTCTGGGGAAGTGAAGAAGAGGAGCCAGGAGGATTATGGGGCTTGCTGGCTGCCAGCCTACTTCCTGCTGCAGCGAGAGACCCTGATTCAAAGGAATAAAGCAGAGAGTGGTAGAGTAGAATGTCCAGTGTTCTTTCCTGGTCTCTGGGTGTGCATCTGCATGAACATGTGCACATGTACTACACAAACATGCCACACGCATATATTTACACACAAAACAAGTAAGTCTATAGTCAGCTTGGCTTTCTTATGGCAATTGATGAAAGAATATCTTGAAGATGTTTATAAGAGACTCTATGAAATTGGATATTATCATATACTTTAAATCACAGTGTATAAAAACATCAGTGTGTCATTTTATATTATTGTAGGTGATATAGAAATTTAGTGTAATTATTTGTCTTCTATTTCTTTTATCTTTTCTTCCTAATAGATATTGCCATTTGTGATTGTAGACCTTAAAGTTTTATCTGAGTAATATGTGTATCTTCCGCTTAGCCATAAATTCTAAGATCAGGAATTAAATTTGATTCCTACCACACTTTAGGCATGTCATGCATCTTCCCTAACACATGCAGAAGCAACAGGTGCAGGCACTGAACTAGCCTTTGAGACTTTACTTTGCCACATAATGTCACTGCCAAGACACTGATGACCAGTTTAATGATTAAAAGGGCACAATCCTTACTTCTCTTGGAATAAAGAGACAGGGCTTACTCTCCAGTCTTCCTCTCTTTCCAGTAGGGTACTGAGTGCTTACTCGCCAGATGCTTTTTTTTCATCATGGTTAAAATATAGATTTATAGACACAAGAAGGAAAATAGTAAGCTCTTTGCTGGTAAGCTGGCTCTCAGAAAAAGTAGACACTTAATTCTTTTTTAAAAATGTGTTACATTTATTTCTCTGTGTGCACTTGTGTGTGCATGCACATGTGGACATACCGTGTTGTTAGTGTGGAGGTCAAAGGTCAACTTTATGGCATGGGTTCTGTGCCTTAACCTGCCTAATGATCCCTTTGGCCCCAAAATCTTGATTTCTAACTTTTACTTGTTTCTGTTTTCTGCGGCTTTCCCGTGTCTCTTCCTACCATTTGTTGGTGCAAATTGAGGTATCATAATACTGAGCTAGAATGTGATGGATGTGGGATTTGCCACCCTGCTCTTCCTCAAGGGACCACTCACTTGCCTCCAGTTGCCTCCTGCATACTGCCTCCTGCTCAGTTTCTGTCCTTTGCTGATTGGCTCAGTTTAGAGTGATGTTGCTCCCAGCATCATGTTTTCTAGGCATCTTGGTGACAGCCTAGGAAGGGGCACAATATTCCTTGTAGTGACAGATAGATGTCTTGATCACTAGCATCCCAGATCAGTGTCTCTCTCTGCCCAGTGTCTCCTTCTCAGACTGGTCCTCATAAAAGCTGCATCTCATATCTGCTTCAGAGAGGTCGGACTGTGACCATACTTCTCTATTGCTCCTCACGTTGTGTCATTTCCATTGGATTTGGTGTTGAATCATTCAAACATTCAAATACCGAAGCCCCAGCCTCTCGAACTTGAGGCTATTATTAGACTTGAAAATAAGGCAGCTGCAGATGCAATTGGTTATATGAGTTCTTATGATGTAGAATGGGCCTCTTGAAAGATGCACCAATGTCCTTATACAAGAGGGGAAATTGGGGATAAATGTACCACAGAATGGTGTGTGAAAAAACTGCTGTGTGTCACAAGCCAAGAAACTAAGAGCCATATCTAAGGATACTTCCCAGCTGGCTTCAGCAGCTCTCCAGTGGGGGCAGGGCTGACTCTCTCTGGGACCAGTGAGGGGCAGGGCCAGTGCAGCAGGGCCTGCATACTTAAACACATGGTTCAACGCATGATTTATTCAGCCCATGGCACACATGGACCCTTGTGGTAACATGGGTAGCAGACATTAATGCAGACCCCAGCTGCAGTAGGACCACAGATCCAGACATGGCCATCAACAGCAGCTTGAGCCCAGGTGTCACCATGGCCATGGGTGATAGTGCAGATGTCTCAGGTCAGCATGGGCTCAGGAGCAGTGTGGTTGCTGGACTCCAACGTGCCTGGGGGTGTCAATCCATGCCCTGAGCAATCAGTAATAATAGGAGTCGTGGACATCAATATAGAACCTGGCAGCAGTAGGCTCACAGACCCAGATATGGTGCTCAACAGTAGCTCAGGCCAGATGACACCGTGGCTCTGGGAAGCAGTGCACCCATATCAACATGGCCCAACAGCCTCCCATCTCTTGGATTCCAAAATGGCCATAGGTGGAGGCCCAGTACCCAGGCGTTCTTGTGGCATTTGGTGGTAATAAAGGCCATGAATATCAACACAGACTCCAACTGCAGTAGAACCACCCTACACCACGGGAGTGGGAGAGCTGGCTCTGCCCCTCACCTCAGGCAGGTAGTCCCAGTGGCCCAGAGAGACCAACTCAGCTACCACGCAGGCCCATATCCAGGGCTTTGAGTTGACCCTCCCCAACGTCTACCCCGTCTATGTCCTGCTGGAGCGTGTAAAGAGACTGCTCTTCTGGAACCACAGCCACAGTTTCTCCATGATTTGGGGCAACAGCAGAGTTCATCAGAGAAGAGACTTGGTGAGGGTCCAGTGGTGATGGTATACCAGACAGAAGCCAGAGGCCTTGAACATGACCAATGACACATTAGACAATGAACATTTGCAAATAAAACTCTGTGGATAAAAGGGTGTACTGCATGATACTCAGTAACTCCAGGGCCACTAAGATAAATGAAAGGGTGATAGAGAGTCAGGAAAGATGGAGGATTAAATTAATATTAAATTAATATTCTTATTTATAC
Source organism: Ellobius talpinus (assembly GCA_001685095.1). NCBI lineage: Eukaryota > Metazoa > Chordata > Mammalia > Rodentia > Cricetidae > Ellobius > Ellobius talpinus. Next base: position 70,609 of record LOJH01000234.1, on the reverse strand, counting down.
TTTTTATTTTTTATTCCTTTTTTATATCTTTTGAAATTTTCCTTTGGGTAGCATGGGCAGATATGGAGTGGGACTGGGGTGCATGATGGGAAATTTCCAAAGATTCAATAGAAAATTGCATTAAGAAATAAATTCAGACCAGGTGGTGGTAGCCACACGCCTTTAAACCTAGCACTCAGGAGCCAGAGACAGGCAGATCTCTGAATTCTAGGACAGCCTGGTCTACAGAGCTAGTTCCAGGACAGCCAGGGCTACACAGAGAAACCCTGCCTCAAATAAATAAATAAAAAAATAAAAAAATAAATAAATAAATAAATAAATAAATGAATAAACAAATAAGAATTTAAAAGCTTCTCTTTTTATACACAAATATATAAGGAATTCTCCAGATGATTCCTTCATGTTATTCTCTAATTCTCACACTCTACTCCATACATTCCTAATTTCAATTTCATATAAAAAAATGGAACTCAAAAGAAGCCTTACCCAAAACTTCACAACGTAGGCACGCCAATGGGGTATTCTAGTTTAGTGATTTCATAGGCAAAATCTCCCTATATTTCTTCAGTCTTTGTCCTCTAGAGACTACTGCTACACTTAGTGCCAAAACATATTCAGACAGGTTATACCTGCAGAGACTGTCACATCTCAAGGTCATATGCAAACCCTTATTCTTTATAATTCATCCTAACACTTCTTTGGTATCGCAAGCTCAGATTTTTGTTTGTTTGACCAACTTTATCTACAAGTGGGACTATTTTTCTTTCTTTTTCTTTTCCTTTTTTGCTTTTTGGTTTTTTGAGACAGGTTTCTCTGTAGCTTTGGAGCCTGTCCTGGAACT
>LOJH01000234.1:38250-69682 GCA_001685095.1 Ellobius talpinus | reverse complement strand
CACCTGCCTCTGCTTCCCGAGTGCTGGGATTAAAGGTGTGTGCCACCACCGCCCAGTTGTGGGATTATTTTTCTAGGACTTCCAGAGCTAAGCTAATTTCCCATAAAAGACAGCATGAAAAGTGCTCAGAACACAGGCTAGGGATCTGATAGATTTGGGCCCTACTTTTTGTTGTTTGGTGCTCTTGGGAAAGCGTCACAATCTTCCTGGAGCCTCTGATTTCCTCCTGTGTTGGCTACACGTTTAGACTGGGTTGGTTGTGTTGCTCTGAGCTACTCTAAATGTATTAGAGGCCCAAGGAGAGCAGCCAGAGAAACACAAGGGCCAGGCTCTTCATGTCCTGGTATTCCCTCTCCTTATCTTCCAGAGATAGCTGGAGAGGAAAGTGTTTTTCAGACTGTGAATCTGAGGATGATTATGGTCCAGTGCTAAATAAGGAATAGAAAAATTCCTAGACTGGCTTCTAGGATTTCTTCCTGCTCTGGAATCCTAGCTCTTTTGTTTGACTAAACTGAGGTTGCTATGACATATAGCTTTAAAAAAGAAAAGAAACCAAAGCCAGTCTTGGTACATATCTATGATCCTAGAACTCCAATGACTGTATCAGGATCATAGCAAGTTCCAGGCCAGCCTGATGACACAGTGAGACATTATCTCAACAGCTACACTTGGAAGCTTATAGTATTATATAGGATGTATGTAGTTTTCAGAGATTTCATATACATGCAAAAATTCTTAATTACGGTAAGCTTTATACACCACCTTTCTTCAGTATTTCCGTCTTCATCTTTCATTTTGTCTTACTCAACCCACAAATGCCCTGTTATTATAAGCACCATCAACCTATGTCAAATGAGCTTTTTCTGCTTCTAATGTTGCAATTAAAAGATGAATGAGATAAACTATGATCAAACCTTATGCCCTGGATGCTATAAACCTTTAAAGAAAAGCATCTAAACTAAACTGAGAGAAGAAAGCAGAGCTTCCCACCACAATATGATCCACTCAAGCAGACAACACTTGGGAGATTATGATGGACAGAATTTTGAGGGAAGATGTAGCCATTACTCTTCTGGGTAATGACTGTACATCTTTTAAGGGGTCTGAGCCTGGGGCTGTGCCAAGCAAAACCTTAGTAAGAAATAGAGGAAAGGAAGTTGAAACTGCTTTCTGATGCAGACCTGAAGTTGAAAAAGAGAGGGGAGTAAAAGGATGAATTTCCTTAGAAATTGGAAGACAGTCAGTGCCAAGGTATGAAGACTGAGGACAGCTGTGGAGATGATGGCCGCTGTAACCCTTCCAGTGAGGCAAATCCTTATCTGTGGCAGGCAGTGGGCTGTTGGAGTGAAGAGGTAATCAGAGGACAGCAAAGCCATGCAAGGGTCTTGAGAGGACTTTGGGCTTCGTTCTGGAGTCTCTAAGGAACTCTTTCTTTGTTTTGAACCTCAATAATCCCATACCCAGAAGGTCCCTTTGTAAACCCATGTGATTGCAGTACGGAGGGGCAAATATCTTCTGACAACATTTCAAGCAGTCTAGGAATGAAGTTATGCAAGTAAGGAAAGGTGGTGAGAACGGTCTGCAATACCTAATGTAGGAGGGACAGTCAAAGAGGATGGCTTACTGGGTTTGAGAAATGAGGAAGAAGGAGGAATTAAGACTGTCTCCCTGTTTTCTAGAGTTTGCAGTTGATAGGGGTGGGTGGTGTCATTCACAGTAGTACAGAATGGCACACTTAGGACTAATTCAACAAAAAGGAGACAAATTCAGTTCTACATGTATTGAATTAAAGGCAGGCTGATTGAAGTTTTCCTGGATGAGACAATTTTGAGAAGCAAGGATGAACTACTAAAGACTTAGCTACAGGAAGGTTGTGTCGAATTCACGGTCACCTTAGCAAAGAGGAACAGTCGCATGGAGAGTTGGGGTTAAGGAAAACAGCAGCATAAGGCAGCGGTGGAGGCCAAGCTCCAGAGTTAGATGGATTTGAACTCAAATCCCTCAAAAAAATGATAAGGGGTTTGCATTTTGGTTTTTAGTCTTTTCCATCTGTATGTCTTGAGTGAAGAGTTTAACCTCTCCAAGCCTCAACCTCTTTATGTCTTATGTGGGGGTTACAGCATCAATGTAGCAGGAGCATTGTATAAGAACATTTAGGAGAGACTGTCTGTGATATAAAATCCAAGACAGAGAAGGATGGTAACATCTGCCATAATTAGTGCATTTATTTATACGAGTTTATGGGAAATAAGATTCTGGCCCACAAAGGAAGTAGTATAGCAACACTAGGCATTCTTGTTGACTTGTCTTCCAACTTTTTTAGTCCCCTTAAAGTCAGATGTCTGGTTCTGACTCTTATTCAAGACAATGAAAATACCCCAAAGACTGTGTTCTTGTTCATTGTTGAAGAAAAAATTTTAACCATTGGAATGCTACTGGATTCACAATGCGAAATTTGTTCATACATTAATAAAAAAATTGTTGAAATCTGCTTCAGAAACTTAACTTTATCTTTCCTTGAAATTTTATGCAACTGAGACATATTCCACGGAAGAAACTCTTGGTACAACCAAATAAAAGCTCAGGTTTTGTTTAACCACTGTGTGGGGGCATTTTGCTTTCTTTGCTGTGTCATCTTTAATTTTGGTGTCATATAAAATTAGACAATTTTAGTAATAATTCTACCTTTCAGTGAATATGACTTTCTTCTGCTTTATCTCATCATATAATTATGAGCCATTAGCTACTGTTAGGGGATTTGGTTAAGTCGACTTTAAGTTCCCGAAAACAAAAATAAATGGCCTTCCATAATCTCAAGTGGGAGTCATGGGCTTCAGCAGCCTGTGAGAAGCTACTGCCAACAGTTCTTGGATACTGCTGCATTGTGTGAGCTTCGTCACAGGTCTTTTGGGACCTTACAGAGTTTTTATGTAAACTTGCTAAAAGGTTTTCGGCTTATAAAGCAACGCTAGCTAATTATAAGAAGCTGTCTATTGTGAAAATTATTTGCAAGGAAAGTGCTGTGTTTTCACCTGGGATAGATTTTTAGAAAGGAACAGAAATTAAGATAGAAAGAGACCCTTTAATGTTCTTGCTTAAAATGAGCTTAGTTTTGTTTTTACTTCTTTCGAACAAGCATAAGGCAGAAGTCTGTGAACCGTGAGGCACAATGGAAGCTTTTCCAGCAAGTCACACACACACACAAAATTTAAAAAGATTTTTCTGTGTACTACATTTTTAAATACTAGCATCACTTCCATTTTTTTTAAAAAAGGAGAGTGAGTTTTGTTCTCATTGTGCTATGGAGTTGTGCTAATACGTTTAATTCTAGGTTATTGAACATAGTAATTATTGAGATAGTGTATTTTGTTTCAGCATGTCTCAATGGGAAGAATTGGTTGAAAGTTGAAATGAGCTTGGGGAGGTATCTATGATGTCAGATGACTAGGCAGCATGTCGAGGACACCCAGTCATGTGCTGTCTCTCCTCAGCAGGTCAGGTTACTTCATAGGTCATTGGCAAGTCTGGTCTTGATATGAAACTTAAGGATGGAGAGACACATGCTCTGAGGGGGAGGATGCCAGGGCTCAGGGTTGGGGTGATGCAGTTGTTGGTCCATGGAAGAGTGAAGTCAAGACAAGGTGTGTGAGTCTTATCTAGGTCAAGGAAGTGGAGATCCGTGACAATGTTCTTTAGTGCAGGTGTAAACAAATTCTGTAAGTGGCACATAAAGAACTTCAAGTAAACATTTGTAAAAAGATATTCTATAAACAGATAAAAGATATGGGTAATTAATTTCAAACAATCTGGAACATCCCATCTTCTCTCAAAAATAAGTGAGGGTGTTTCATGGGTTCCTCACCAGTCCAAGCCCAGGCTAACCTGGTCCTCCAGATTTCTAAGCTTGGTGTCTTTCTTTGTCAGGCTTAAGATAATGAGCACACCAGAGGGCTGGAATTTGGCCTTTCTGTCCTTGGCAAAGGACATTTGCATTTCTTGTTTTTTTTCTATTTTCTTCAAGGTCTGACTCAGCAGCGTTTATTCGAAAGGGGCAGCACTTATGTCAGGGGAGTGATGAAGAGCTATCACACAAAGTCAGATCAAGAAAGTCAAAAGTAGAGGGAATGGAGGAAGAAAACTCAAAGCTGTGGCGTTCTGTGCTTATCTAATTCATTGAGCAGATAGCATGTGATACTTCATGGGGCTTACACTGTATTTGTAAGAACTATAGAAGGCTCTCATTCAGTACACACTGGAATTCTTGGGGAAGATGTCACATCTGGGCTGTTTTGCTGACTTCTGTTCTTTTGATACAGCATTCTACCCTAGATCCCAGACTGACTTCAAACTTGTAATAAACTTCCCTCTTTTGCCTCCCAAGCACCAGAATTACTTGCAGGCATGAGCTATCATATCTGGCTTGCCTGAGTTCTTAGGTAAATTGTCTACATGATCTTATTGTGTTCTAAGCTGCTAAGAATCTATTTTGTTGTCAGTGGGGAGGCCCTGAAAGACATTAGGCTGAGAGAGTACTGTTAGAAATAAGGTTTGAATATGATTCATATTAAATGTAAGGTATATTAGTACCAGAGAGTAGAGCTTCAATGTGAAGGCTGATACTGTTGTCAATGAAAGGTAAAATGAGCCCCATAGACCATTCATTCATTCTAAACATATTACTTGATTACCACCTGTGTGTTATATGCCAGAAATTTAGCCTTTGGAGATTCTTGTAGTGGACAAGTATATTTGTCTCCTCTTGTGGGGCACATATTTGAGATGGATAGAGGGATTATGCAGCATACACTATTGTACAACCTGCATAGCATTACAGAAACCTATGACCTCATGTATACTGCTGGAGGCTCTGCTGGGAGTTTGGAAAGCTCCCGAGTGGTCCCCAAGTTTAAACTCCACTAGATTCTTAGCTAATCTGCCATTGAGATGCTAGTAACCTGTGTAAAACCCTTTAATATTCTCCATTGCAAATAAAGTATAATTTAAATGTCTTCCCACAGCTGTGTGGTCCCTATGTGTTATCATTAACATCCTTCTCTAAACTCCGTTAGTTCCTCGGGACTGTCCAATCCACATTCCACTCATCTTTCAAAGTCTATCTTTCGGTCTAAAAGACCCCCCCACACACAACTACCTTTTACTTATTCTATGGATCTCAGGTTTTCTAAGGGACATTTCTAACAGGTCATCTGTGAACTGACATCTCAATTCTAACTCTCACCCATCCTGCTCTGTCACTGCAGCATGCAGGCTGGTGCTTTTGAAATGTTGGTCATTGTCTTCTTCGCGTGTTTGCTTTCAGTGCTGGGTCCCCACGCTTTATGGTGTTGCACCACAAAGAGCAAGAAAGGGGTTTGTGTTGTTTCCATCTCCTATGCCACACACAAATGCAGTGCTTTCCAGAGAACTGATGCCAAGTGGCAAGTGTTAGGATGAGGAATGGGCAGTCACCATCTGATTGTTGAGGGCCCACATGAACTGTGTAGCTCCTTCTGTCTGGATTTCTGTCATTCTTTTCTTAGTTTGAGGGGTTGGAATACACAATCCAGGTTATCCTCAAATATTCTTAGCCCTTGAAATCTACAAATTGGACAGGTAAATACCATCTTGGAGGAGCGCTTTCAGAAAGATTGCTTCTTTGGTTTCCATTGAAAAGACACAATAAACACATGTATTATTTCAGGGCTGGGGGAGTTTTCTCTAATTATGGACTCCATTTGTACTGGGTCCTCCATTTCACAGATAGGGCTCCTTGTTTTTTTGTTTGTTTTGTTTTTGTTTTGATTATTGAAGTTCTTCAGTTCATTTCAGCTCTAATGTGTTCTCTATATTGTATTTTCTACAGAATAATACATTCCCAGTCCCATTCTTTTCTGGTTTCATAATTACCTCCTCTTCCACTCAGAGGTATTCATAAATACAACAAACTTATTTCATGTCATTACTTTTATTACATGCACTAACCTGCCAAGTTCTAGCAAATTCCTTTGGCTTGTGTTTTGGCCAAGTTATTTATTAGCCCCCGACTGTTGCTCAGTGGTTGCTGGCCAGGCATTCAGGATATTTTACTCAATTCTTGAGTCAATTTATTTATTTTTTCAGGCAGATAGCTGTGGTCTGGAGGCCTTATTCCATAAAACAAAGGATTTATAATCTTACCTATTTCAAAGCTTATGCAGCCATATATGTAAAATACTGTCTACCCAACAACATAAGCTATCTAACACAAAGCCCTGAGACACAAATCACAAAGAGCAGAACACAAGCATGTCAGTTTAAATGGACATATTTTAATTTAGCTTTATATTTTTATAAAAATTGTAACCTCAGTAGACTTAACTAGAGATCTTTTCAACAGGTATATATAGTGTTACAAGTAACAAACTGGATCCTTAACTAATGATGTCCTCACGGCATTTTCACCATCACTTTGGTTCTTCTGGTGCTTAGCAGGAATATATTTTCAGTGAGAATATAATCAGCAGAGAAGATTTTATTGTTAGAAGACCAATTCGGTCCCAATTTAGCATGTCTTACTTTAGATAAGAAGTAAGAAATGAAGTGAGAGTAAATGACTATTGATTGATATTGGCCTGCGGATATTAGGATTCAAACTCGAAGGAGAAGCTGAAAAGTAATCATACGTACAGACACATTTATTCCAGATGGATTTATAGATTAGTATCTAAATATTTATAGGAAAATAGTAGACAGTAAATGGTTGGGTTATATGAGCACTGAATATCAAGTTGTGCCCCCTCTCTATTTTAATTCTGCTTAACAATCTCTTCACTTAAAAAAGCGATTGCCTAGAGACCTTTGAAGCTGGGGAAGATGATGAGGGGGCAAGAGGTTTATTCCCAGGGTCATACTTCATTTGCATAAGCTAGTAACCATAGTGCACTGTGGAATGTCTCTAAATAGGTTTCATTACAGAAGTTCAGCTTGAAGGGACTAAAAATAATCCTCAAGCAAACATCGTATACAGCTTCAGGTTCTGCTGCAATAAAAACATCTTAGCTGCACAGCACTGCGGAGGCAGGAAATGGAACAGGGAGCTTTTTTGGGTTTGCTGTTATGAAATGTCTTAAAGCAGAAAAATACAATATTCTTATTTTAACAAATGGTCCTACAGAACCGGATTATACCATTCTCAATGGCGTTACTAGGCAGTAAAGCAAACACGTATTCTCTCTCTCCTCCTCCTCTACTTGCCCGTCTTGTTAGCTTGGCTTTTGTCCCTTACCTCACAGTTTTCCATCTTATCCTTCCTTCAGGCTCACTGAAGCAGGATACACTGGGCAGGAGCATGTTTGGAGACACTGAATATAGAGAACATGATGTCAACACCGAATACTAGAACTGAGCTCTGCCTTCTCTGAAAAGGGAGGGCATGTGGAATATTGGTCTTAATTCTGACAGAGCAAAGGGATGTGTTCTGATAATGAAACAATAAAATCTGAACTTGAGTGATAGCCCTGGAAGACCTCACTATATCTGATTTCCCAGAAACACACGTACAGGTATAGTAAGACCTGAGTAACCAACATCAGCATTTCAAATAGGTATATGCTCTTATGAGGAACATAAACAAGTCTACTGATTTTAAAGTTCATTGTTTTGTAAACACATGAATCTAAACTTTGATTCATTCTGTGTGCTTTTACTAAACACCCGTTTGAGGCCAATACTGTGCTGGGTGCCAATGAGTAATGATTTAGTTCAAGTCTCAGCATTTGGAACCAGAAATGTGGTTTACATTGGCATACGAACTTAAAACTCGACTTAGATTTGCTAGGGGTCAGACACTTCTCTTAAAAATTAGTTTGGTGAGCAGTTCGGGGCAAGGCACTTCCATTTCTGAGCATTTGTGGCCCCCGTATGGCAAAATGGTCATGTTCTTACCTCTCAGAATGCCTACGCAGTCAAACAACAGACCACACAATCACTATGTCTGCTACATTGACTATGAACATATCATTGTTTTCATATTATGGCTGAAACGAATAATTTTAGTTTGAAGCAAGCAAATAATCTAATGATTTTTAAATGAACATTTGAAACTTGTCATGTGTCGTCAAGCAGATATGGAACTCAGTAAAACTTCTGTTTACATTCGCATCAACTATACACACCAAAATAAGTTTAATGGAAAATAAATTAATTAATTAATTAATAAACAAAATAGTTTAATAAGTTTAAGCCTGTCAGAAACCCAGTTATCAGGGTATGTTAGACCTTGGTATGTTTATCTATGTGTGGAGGGGAAGGATACAGATGTGTGTTGTTGGCCAGAAGTTGGCAATTTCTATCCTCCTCTTACTGGTGTCTGCTCTATTTTTTTTGAGGCAGGGTCCCTCCCTGAACCTGGAGTTAATTGAAGAGCTTTGTTAGGTGGCCATGGGCTCTGGGGATCCTTCTGCCTCCACCCTTCATCATCAGACACGTTGCTGTGGATTTGAACTCAGGTCCTCTTGCTTGCTTAGCGATCACTTTGCCCACTGAGCCATCTTCGCAGCTACAAAGTCCCTTTTTATTAAAAAGTTTTAGGGCCTTGGGAATACAGTTCAGGAGTGGAGAGTATGCTTAGTGTGTACCAGCCTCTAGGTTCAGTCTTCAGTATTGCAAAAGCCAAACCAAGACAATCGTAAGAGGCCAACGAGAAGTTCCAGAAATTTCTAACAATGCATACTCTGTGTTCACCTATGATAGTTTGATGTGGGCAAATCACAGCAATCGGCCTTCCTCCTTGAAGTGTATTATTTCTTTGTGTCTGGAAAGCCTCAGTTTTTCTCCTGCAGTTCTTTGTATGTAATGTAATACACAAGGCTTAGTATTGTAAGAATACTAGTCCATCAGTGGGTCTAGGAACCATTGAAGAGGTACTGTCCACAAAATACCACAGGAGCTCTTTAATCAAACACAGCCCCTGCATATTTCTACTAAGAAGTGCTCAAATTGTTCACATTATCAATGTGTATTTCTTTACACAATGGTGCATGCTACAGAACTTTCTCAGGATGGAAAGCAGAGAGTTGGATGGAGCACACAGCAGCAACCCTTTCCTATGGAGACGTCAGATTTTGTCAGTAATTTAATCAGACAATTTTGGTTTATGTTGCTTGTGTGTCCTGGTGTTTACTCTTCTAATAACTACAATTATTCTCAGACTCACGTTACATTTTTCTTCGAGAATTGCTGTGCTTAAATTGAAAAAAAATTCAATTGAATAAGAGCATGTAACGAGAAAAAGTAATCCATCGTTATTAAAAAAGGCAGCTTACCTTTATCTGGGTGTTAAATAGTACAAATCCACGAGAGCCAGTGAATGTTTTGAAGTCAAAACGAAAGGCATTACCAAGGCTGAAGCGGATTTGTCGCAGTTATACGAATTACTTCAGAAATAGGCTCTTCTATCTAGGAGGGGTGAGGGGAGGTAGGAAGAAATAAAACCAGAGATAGGGCATTTTATTTTTATACATCCTCACCTGGGTAAAATATTTCTGCTTTAGACTTTTGTGAAACATTTAAGATGAGTAAAATCCAAATAAATGAACTGCAAGGTTTTCCAAAGAATTTGCATCATCACTGGAAGGAAGCTTGGAGTGATGTGTTTGATTGACAGTACAGAGCCCAGCCACAGAATAGCATGTGCTTAGCCTAGGAGAACCCATCAACTGTGCTCGCAGCATTCATGTTTGGCTCAGTGTTGTTGGTACGTTTTTGCAGTATTTATTAACAATGCCACTCTTGTGAGAAGACACAGTTCTTCACGTCATTTTCAAAGCTTATTTTTTCCTAGCGAGAGCAACAGAGTCAGAATGTTTTCAGCATGGGCTTTTAAATGAATCAATTAAATGTGCAGGTTTATTGTGATCACGGTGTCCTTGGGTATATTTGCAAGGAAAATAACAAGCAGTGAGGAATATCGTTTCATTAAGAAACAGTATGTTGATATTCCAGTAGGAATGGAAGGGTTAGATAAAAACTGCTAGGAAGAATGCAGGCATCCGAGCCTAATGGCTTTTCACTTATGCCTTAGATACCTCAGTATGCAGTATGGATTTTACCAACCTAGAGTGCTGCAACGTTGTATGTGTTATATGCTTAAATGGAACTCAAATGCATGTCTTGTACCACTAGATGCTCACAGAAAGTGACCAACCAAGCCTATTGTGCAGTTCGGGATAAATAGTTGTTTACAAAGAAGAACTTTATGTGAAGTGATCCAGAAAAACAATGCGAACACAAAAGCACTCAATTTCTTTCCATAAATCTTATCCTAAAAGTTAGCCTGGCCTGGTGGTTCATGCCTTTAATTCCAGCACTGGGGAGGTGGAGGCAGGAAGATCTCTATGACTTCAAGGTCAGCCTGGTCTACATATAGAGTTCCAGGTCAGCCAAGGCTACATGGAGAGACCTTGTCTCAAAAACACTCAAAAAATCAAACAGAAAAGCTAGCTTGTGGTAATGTGTTCATGCTGACAAAAAGAGGCTTGGCTCTTCTTGCTCACTCCCATGTGAATGTTTCCCGGAACCCAGAGTGAAAACCCAAGGCCATTTTGAACATATGGAAGCATATTTTCTGTCATTTGGGTTCTGAAACACCTTAACAGTACTGCTGACATAAAACTATGGTGAGAATCATAGACCCTAGGAGAAAGTGATTGTCACTGTTTTGCATGGACGGAAGTTGGGGTAGCAGAGAATCTACAGAATATAAAATGCTTAGGGACTTGGCAATAGGCAGATCATTGGACAAGAGAAGAAGAAGCTTAATTAAGAAAAAGTTTAAAAACTAGGTGTCGTTTATTAAACTTTGAATCTAACCCAATATTGCTGTTCCTGTAATACTGTAATAGTACCACATCCTTACCCCCTACCTGTTATCCCCCTGTAGGTAAACATTAGATGCATAAACTTTCCTGGAAAAAGACAGACTTCAGAGGATTCAGGTGACATGCATAATACACACCCACCCCTCTATCATACTGTCCCATAGTCTTGCTTTTTCAGAATGTCCTGTAATTGGACTTATCCAGTATGTAACCTTTTTAGATAGGATTTTTTCCCCTGACTTATAATGTGAATTTGAGTTTTCTTCTTGACTTTCAATATCTTCTTGGCTTATTTATTTATTTATTTATTTTTATTTATTGAGCACAGAATAATATTCTACATTATCTAGATATACCTAAGCATTTATTTACACATTTTTTTCAAATGTGAAAACTAGCTCTAATTGGTGCCTTGACACAATCTAGAATCAACTAAGAAGAGAGTCTTAATGGATGGTCCTGAGCTGGTTGGTCTGTAGACCTGTCTGTGAGAGATTAATTTGATTGTGTAAATAGATGTAGGAACCAAAATGTAGGCAGCACCATTCCCTGGGTTTGGGATCTTATGTATTTCTTATTATGAGGGAAGACCTTGAGGTGTAGGCTATCCTTGTCTATATACAAAGTGTCATCCTAGCCTGGGCTATGAATCCACATCTCAAAAGACAAAACAAACAAAACACTAAAGCAAACATTCTCAGTAGACGAAGGCTTTGGACAAATGAGTGAATTGCCTGATGGGCTCTGTTTTTCTGTCACTATCTGTGCCTGCATTTTATCTAGACTCTTGTAACAAAGCAAATGTGAGCTTAATGAGATATTTAGGCCCAGGGCATTTGGCCATAAAGAAACACCTATGGATGGTTTCTGTGGTATTTAGTTTTCTGTCACCTTGCCTATTTGAGTCACACTACAACCAATTATTTGTGCAATTCCACTCACATGCGTTCAGGAGGCAGCCCTGAGTCTCAGAGTATATATATATATAGCCAGTTTAAAGGAATGGGACAGGAAGTCTCTCACATGGTATCTTCATTAAGGACAAGTCTGAATGTGTTGGCCAGTGGCCTGAGGAGACTTGGACACCAAGAGAGTGCTCGTAAAACCAACGATTGAGACGCATCCAGGGTACTGAGAAGAAGGGAGATGGGATAAGAACTCCTGGCAATCAAAGGAAATCAAGATGGTTGACTCACCCTTATCTGCTGAATCATGCCTACATACTGTATAGTTTCCTTTTGCTTTTTAAATTCAGATTTTTAAATGTTCTTTTGAGAATTTTATACATGAGTACTACTAAATATGACCTTTAGGTCCTCATATATTCCTGAGAAGAGGGATATGGGGAGAGTTGAAGGGGTAGAAGAATGAGCAGAAATGATATAAGTATATCACACACAAACACACGATCATGTATATATACAAGCTGGTGAGTCCATTGAAAGCTGCTCAGAGATGTATATGTGTTTAGGGTTGTGGATTCTAGCTTTGAATCTATAGATATTAGTATAGAATTTGGAGTAGGGATTGTGGGAGGGAGTGCAGGAGTAACAGGATGCAAATACTGTGAAGGAGGAAATTGAAAACTGAGGAGGGAAGAGGGAGGGGGGAATAGAAACACTAAGAATGTTTAAAAAAGCCGTAGGGAATCATTAGTTTATGTTTACTTAAAAATGTACACATAAAAGATAAAAAATACACACACAAATATATGTGTATACACATAAGTATATGTGTACACACACATACAAATGAAGGTATGTCACTTGATGATGATGCTTCCCCAGGCTCCTGGACTATCCAATAAAACCCCACCTGGTGCCAGGCATGGGAAACCTCCCTCAGTTATTGGTAAAGGGGAATTCAGGATGCTCCCCAAAACAATATAGGCTATGGTTGTTGTCCTTGATTGCCAGAACTTAAAGGTAAGAAGACCCTATTGCTGAAAACACAGGACTTGGAGGAATGGAGCTGGATCTGGTTTAGAAGCCTCCTCTCTGAGCACCAGCTCCCTTAGTATCTGAAGGAGTCATTAGAGTGCCTATGGGAGCTGAGGAGGAGAGCAATTCAAAGTCCTATCCCTCTGAAAATCCTGCAAATCTTAGCAATGACCAGCCTAGCCTGGTTTCCCTAAGGGTACAATAGCGGTCCTGATAACAATGGGGCAATCAACAGCTGCTTAATTGGACTTAAGGACTTATGGTTCACTCAATAGGAGGAAATTCACATCTGGTACTGCAAACCTAGCCAATTACTAGTGGATGGTGAGGTCCTGGACCCTAGGGGATGACAGACCACTGTCACTAAATCAGGATTACTTATAACTGTATTCTAACTAGTTATACCCATATTTTTTTCTTTGTCATAACCATTATGTAATGACAAGGTCAGAAAGTTAGGACCTTAGACAAATCCAGAAGCATCCCTTAAAGGGACATCATTATATGCATACTCTCTGGCCTGTAAATCGTTTTAATAGTTGATGAATTTTAGGAGGAGGCAAGGAAATGTCATAGATTTTAAACTGCAGAATATCTTTCTAGCCTTGAAGAGTTATTAGAGTGAGGACTTTGGCGAAGCTTTTGACTCAATACACAGTAAGCTCATAGTAAACTCTATAATGAAAAGATGTGACCCTATAAATCCTGCTTATGCTTGTGGGTTCTTAACAGTAATCTGAATAAAGTTTTGACATTTGAGTGCGTATGTAGCTTTGATCAGCTTTCTGACACTCCATTATAGATTGCACTAAGTGGGTTTCCATATTATGAGCATCGGTGCTCTTAGCCCTTCACACTGCAGAGCAACATAATTTTCAGAGTGACTTGCCCTACTCCTTTTCATTTGATTGTTTCAGAGTTTCTTCCCAGGACAACAGATATTGCCTGAGTTATAAACACTTTCCTGGTAGACCTAAATCAACATCTCATTCCCATACTAATGCCTTTTCCACTTCACATGGATGACTTTCCCCAAACACGCACTAGCCAGAAGCACATCACCTGTTACTGATAAAGTACATCAGATTCTAAGGCTGAGAAGTGGTTAGTTCACCTTTACAGAGCAGAGATTAGTAGGAGAGGCACGTAGAAAATTAAGAATGCCCCCCTCTCAGAATTTAATTTTATGTTTAAAATGATTTCATTACAGTCATCTTTGGTTCATGGGCTCTTGTACTTGCTTGAGAAAGTCTGTTGGCAACTTGGAAATCTTGGCTACTTCTGAGAATTCCCCTATGATGCTCTACTTTCTCAATGCCCATTTTTTCTTTCTTTACAACCCTGAAGGCTTCTTCCTGGACCAAATTCATGCCTACTTTTTTTTTTCTTTTTAGAAAGTTTTCTCCTTTCTTCATCCAGAAGTCTCGGAGATCTTCATATTTCTTCTGGGCCTGCTGAGCACATGCAAACATGGTTTTATCAAAACTGTCAAGAGACAAAAATGTAATTGAGTAAAAATAAATTAATAATAGGGCCAACAGAGAGAAACTGGGCATAGAGTAAATATCAATTTGGAATTATATTATTCAGGATCAAGTTTCAAGCAAATTGTAAGCTGAATTTGAACTAAAAAACAGATTTATAGACTCATACAATTAAACAGAGCAAGAATGGCTGTAGATCCTGATGGCACTGAGCCCAGAGAATCGTGGTCATCACTGTGTTTTCTATGTTCTAAGTCTCTGCATGCCTTTCTTGTTGGCTCCATTTCTAGGCAGTCTGTTTCATTATAGTAGAAATTTAAAATGCGATGTTTAAAATTAGAGTGCGATGAATGAATGTAGTGGCAGTTGGAGCATCAGAAGAAAGGGCCAAAAAATGTGTCCAAATGAAAACACAACATGTGGAAAATGGGGAAAGCAGCCTATGCAATTGTGGCACACGGTGAAGATAAGGACCTTACGTGTAATTTGAATGACAGAAAGAGGGGGAAGAAATCAGGAAGGAACTTGTTTAGTGAGCTGATGGCTGTGTGCATTCTAAATGGATAGAAGACAATAAAATCAATAAAAAAGAAAAAAGAAAAAGATCTCATCAAACCTTAAGAACAGATACATTTAACAAAATAGCCCACATCCATGTGGAAATGTATGGAGTAACAGTTGGAAATACATCATTATGACCCTGCCACTGTAATAATGATGATGATGATGATGATGATGATGATAAAGGAAAACTTTGAAGATTTAGGGGGAGATTGTAACTGTAAAAAGGTAACTTTTTGCCTTACAACAGGTGACATAAAATAGGCATAGACCTGTGACAGATAAGAAAATAAGTATCTGCCTAGATGCTGCACCCTGAGAAAATACCCTCCTGAAATCAAGAGTGCTATAAAGAGCAGAATAACTCGACTTATCATAAGCAGACATTAACTGAAATAAATATTAAGGGGAATTCCAAAGGAATAGGGAATGATCTTAGAAAAGATAAGAGAATTATAAAAAGAAATATAGATTAGAAAATGTTGTTAGCAATTATAGAATAAGAACTTTAGGAATTTTAATTATTTGTAGACTATTTATAGACTTAAAAACTTCTTAAGGGAGGTGATGGCGCAAGCTTTTAATCCCAGGTTTCAGGAGGCAGGGGCAGGTGAATCTCTGTGAGTTCAAGGCCTGTCTGGTCTACAAGAGCTACTTCCAGGATAGGCTCCAAAGCTACAGAGAAACCCTGTCTCAAAAAAGAAAAAAAAAGAAAAAGAAAAAAAACCCACAACAATAAAATAAAATAAACACAAAAGCAAAGAACTAAAAACTTTGAAGAGTGGGCAAGTGAAAATATGAACTATCAATGGCAACAACAGAGGGCTGTGCATATAGCTCAGGGGCAGAGCACTCACCTAGCATGCACAGGGCTTCAGGTTCAATCCTAGCACCAGAAAAAAGGATTGTAGCTAGGTGGGGTGGTAATCCTAGTCCTTGGGACACAGAGGCAACTGAATCTCTATGAGTTCAAGGCCAGCCAGCACAAACAAAGCTCCTTTCTCCTCCTCCTCTTCCTCCTCCTCCTCCTTCTTCCAGAGTTTCTCTGCATAACATGCATAACAGCCATAGCTGTCCTAGAAGTAGCTCTGTAGACTAGTCTTGCCTTGAACTCACCAAGATCTGTCTGCCTCTGCATCCCAAGTGCTGAGATTAAAGTTATGCACCACCACTGCAGGGCTGCAAAGCTCCATTCTTTTTGAGCTCTGATCCTTCATTTGGACTGGAGAGGTGACTGCCCCATACTTTTGTAACTACAATTCTAGGGTATTCCACACCACCTCCTAGTCTCTAGAAGGTTCTAGACATGCATATGGTACATAGACATGCATGCAGGCAACACACTCATAAACATAAAATAATTAAAAAAAATATATTTAATGAAAAGGTCAATGCTATTCAGATGCTAAAGAGTTTGAAAGGTAATGAAATAGTGCTGTGAAGCAAATTTATAGTAATGATTTTGGTAATTTGAATAAAATGACAACTTCTAAAAGAAAAAATTTGGAGAAGGAAAAAATAAAATTAAAAATAATTCATCTTAATCCTTTACATTTGATACAGCATGCCACATCTCTCTACCTATTATTTATTAATTTTTCATATTTCATAGCCTTTTGCTAATCTTAGCATTTTCTTCTATTTTCTTTTTTATTATTTAAAATTTTATTTGTTTCTTTGTATACGTGTGTGTTCTGTCTGTGTACATGTTGTGTACCACTTGCATGTAGTGTCCACAGAGGCCAGAAGAGGGCATTGGATCTCCTGGAACCGGAGTTACAACAGGGCTGTTAACTGCTGAGCTATTTCTCTGTCCTCCTAGTCTGCTAATTCCTCATATTTACCCCACTGCAATGCTTTCTTTCTTTTATTATTTTACTTCTTGCTTTAGATTTCTTCCAACCTCCAAATCTTTCCTGAGTAATTTTGGCTGCCATTAATTTTTTCAAACCACCATTTTAACTCTTGAGCAAGTCTTGAGCTTCATACTAAACCTTACATATTTTTCATCTACTTTCCTTTAGTACAGTGGTTCCAAAAGTGTGACCCTAGAACCCACAGCATGGGCACCATCTTGCAATCTGTTCAAGGAACTTCTCCCTGCCCATCACGGGTTTAAGTGAATCAGAATTTTTAAGACGTATTTTAATAAGATCTTCTGAAATTTGCAGGTCTGCTGTATTTTAAGAAACATTGCCCTGCACATAGGAAAAATATACCTTTAAGCTTTCCCCCAAATGCTGTGCTTTCCTGGTGTCCATACGCACTTTTTATTTATCACATTGAATTACTAACACACGTGTTAGTAACACATGCTTGCTAACACAGTGCTTATAACTCACATGCTTGCTAACACACATGCTTATAATACACATGTTTGCTAGCACATATGCTTGTTAACACAATGCTTACTAATAAACATGCTTTCATGTCTGTATTTTACCTTCACAATGATATTGTAAGTCATACTCTAACATAGATTTATACATGACATGCTCGTAATTTACAAAATTCACCATAATATCCAGGCATATATTTTTTTCTTATCACCATATTTAAAGAACACCCATTTCTCTCTCCATTTTCATGTGAATTAGAAGTCTTGGACTCTCCTACTCAGAGCCTCATAAGGTCTATCTTTCAGTATGGGTGGGGCTGTGTTCTTCCCTGGAAGCTCAGGAAAGTAATCCTTCAACTTCTTGTAGGCTCTTGGGCAGATTCAGGTCCTTATGGCTGCAGGACTGCCTTTCCTATATCCTTATTGGTTTTAGGGAAATGGTTTTTGCTCCTAAAGGCAGCACACATTCTTCATGCATTCTATAGTACTCTCTAACAATAGTCACCCAAGGGCACG
This sequence comes from Ellobius talpinus, assembly GCA_001685095.1. NCBI lineage: Eukaryota > Metazoa > Chordata > Mammalia > Rodentia > Cricetidae > Ellobius > Ellobius talpinus. Next base: position 51,987 of record LOJH01000234.1, on the reverse strand, counting down.
CTTCTTATTTTAAAGATATTGATCTTAATTATATTTTCAAAGATCCCTTTAACCATGCAGGTTATTATATAAGCTCCGAGTGCAGGAATTAAGGGATGGTGCCTTTGGCATCCACATCCTGCTTAGAGCATCAGACAGTTGATAGACGGCCATATACAAAAATATTCAATTGAAAATGAAAAAATCTATATTGCCTATATAACTCAAGTCTAGTACAAAACCAAGAAAGAAAAGAAAATGACAGCACAATAGTTTTGTATTTGTAGCCAAAATACCCATCTGTGTAGGCAGAGTTGAGTGGAAATGCTCAAAGAACACAAAAAAATCTTTAAGCCTTTCTCAGGTGTGATTTTCATAGAACACATCTACACACTCCAGATCACATAAACCAGCACTGTTCTCACTTCAGTAGCAGTTTCTGGATGATGGCTTTTTGTCTTTGAGACTCCCGTGTCCCCACTTTGGATTTGTTGAGCCACCATTATTGTTTATCTTAAGACGGGCCACCATAAACATACCAAATTTGGTGATATTCTGTCTAACCATCTCACGTATAGGGTAATAGAAAGCAGATCAAAGCTTTATCTACATAGAGTAGGGTGTAATCCTTAGTAGGCCAGCTGTAGTGTGACAGCCATGCTTTGGAAAGCTCTGACATTTTTGAAACAAACCCAAGGAATTATTATCATCAATAACAACAAGCACCCTGTATTGTTGGAAGCAACACCTTTTTATTTCTGTCTATAAATAAGAAGGGATAAGATGGACTATCGGATATCTGTTTAACAGGGCTTAATTATTTGTTATGGGACTTTATGGTCTATTTAATAAAATTAATGAGATTCTGATTACTTGAGCCTGCCACTCTCTCTAGCTGGAAACTCTCTTTGATAAGGAGTAAAGCAAGATTGTCAGTTTCCTTATGAGAATTACAGGGTTTGAGGATTAGTCAACTGAGAATTGGTGAGGTCCTCCTCTAATTAATGTCTTCCCACCAATGTTTGCCCTAATCTCCCCTTTTATTACATTTATTACAGTGCTTCAGCGGGATGTCTGTGTGGCAGGGAAGATCTATTAAATAAAGTTACTGTTCAGTTAGTGAAATCGCAATAAAGAGCTAATTCTGTGTTTGCCGCTTTGTTAATTCCCTTTAATTTAAAAAGCCAACTTGAGGCAGAGCACATACTTCACATGGAGTGAAGAACTGGACAGGAATGAGGCAAACCACTCCCAATCTTGGCTTTGCAACCTTGGGCAGGTCATTGAGATGGTTGGGACAAGATCATCTTTAAAACCACGTTGTCGAAACTAAATAATTTCCTAAGTTAAATGAAAAACTCATTTGTCTAATACGTTTTGAGTTTTTCCTTATTTCCCACTTGGAGTTTTGTTCCTTCTCCTTGTGAATGCTGTGTGTATTTTGTATGTGTGCATGTATGTGTAGGTATGTGTGCCTGTGCAGAGGCCAGAAGAGGGGGTTTGTGTCTTCTACTCTTGCTTGATACCCTATTTGTGGAGACAAAGTCAGTGAAGCTGTAGTTTGCTGTTAGGACTAGACTGGCTGGCCAGTGAGCCACCCCGCCCCTGATGTCTCTACTTTCCGAAGCTGGGGTGGCAGGCACACTTTCATGTGAGCGCTGCATAACAGCACTCTTAGCCATTGAGCTAATCTAGTATCTTCCTAACCCAGTGTCTTGCTGTTGTTTCTTACCCAGTTTTCTTGTTTTGGTTGTTCTGATGAAGTAACTGTTTTTTAGTCTGTGCCATTCATTATTCAAAAATCTTTCGCATGTAGTCTGACTTTCCAGGCTTTCTACATGTTTCCTTACCTTTTATCTTTGTTTTCTCTAATTTGCTACAAAATCTCTTGCCCCGAATTCCACATGGGAGTCATTTTACTTGCTATAATTAGATATATTTGTGTCTTATCCTGGGCTTTACTTGTGCTATGGTAATTGCCCGATACCCTAACTTTCTCGGTCCTTCCCCCGAAACACACAAATACATATTTTTCTTCCCACCAATGGACTTTGAGCTTGTTATTCAAGATATGCTCAAAAGGCGTCTCCATTCTACTGGTTTCTACAGCTAACTCCAATCAGAATCACTCCACTTCCCCCTAAGATCCTGCAGGGCTGACGTGGATGCAGCTCCATCACAACCATTCAACACGGGTGTTTCCTGGGCATGCAGGACCTCTGTGCTGAAGAACATTCTTGTCTTATGGACGAGACAGATGTTAATGCGATTATACAAACGAGGAGGAGATGAAAGAAGAAATCCCACTTCGCCTTATTCACCACAGCTCAGGACCTGCAAATGGATCAGGAACTTCCAAAAATAAAGTTTTTGTAAAACTGCTAATTTTTAATTAATCCTTGCTAATTCAGTTTTACGCAAACACGATTTGAACAGGTGCCTGAAGACTTGGGTTATGATTTAAATTGGTCTCCAAGGTAGTGCTAGGTTAGAGAACAGTTGGGCACTTTCCTCCACTTCCTATTATTTTCAGAGGCCAGTAAGCAAGGAGTGAGATTATGCTAAATGCCAGAATAAACATCTGATAGCTAATTTTGAGTCTCAAAGTTTCGAGGAGTATATTTTTATTAAAGGAATTTTTCTTTCCTTAATGTCTGATGGCCAGTTTGCATCCTATCATTTTTTTTAACCAAAATATAATTTGACAATTGAGAATTTTTGTCATCTTTGAACAATACTTTAAATCTGATATTAAAATAAGGGTACTCCAGGTTTGGTAGAGAGAATTTAAATGGGCTGGGTTAGGCGTTACTATTTAGTTCAAGGAAGGGAAAGTGAACTAACATGCTTGTGACCGTGTGCAAACCAGGCTGCTCTTTACTGATCAAAGGAGCAGAGATTTTCAAAGATGTGTGCCTTTTTTATGACAGTTGTTTTATTTCTTTATTTAATTTCAGGTGCGGGATCGCTATGTGATGCTTTTTAAATGATACAGGGAGACTAAAAGTGTATCTCCATCAACAATAGGAAAGAAGCAGAAAGCACCCGGGTCCTGAGTTTTGAATCTGTCCAAGATCCAGGAAGGGAAAAGCAGCTAGAAAGTTTAGCATGACAGGAAGAGCAGATGTAGCAACCCCATCAGACCAAACAAGAAGGCGGCGTAAAAGAAGAAAGCGAAAGAGAAGACTAGCTCTCAGCCCCATGCACTTGATACTTTATTTGTAATATGCACTTAGGCAAACGTCGTACAACTTAGAGGGAATAATATATACTTTCTACAGCCAATGCTTTGTGAAATATTGAAATTATAATTTTGCAGTCAGTTGGTTAATGTAATATGGGCATTCACCATCTCAATCTTGCTGAGGTAAAGCTACACAAATCAAGAAAATGAAATGAATTTTGGATAAGTATTGTTTTGGGTTTAGTTTAAGTTTTTTTTATTTAATGAAGGCATAATATAGATGCATTAAAACAATGTATTAAGAAAAAGTTGCCTATCATTAGTGCTTGGCTCTGTAGTTTCTATTCACTTGCAAGAAAGGTAACCTATAATCTTCAAAAAGCCGCATGCGCTTCCAGGGTTTTGTGTGTGCTTCCCACTGCTTGTGGTGATACATGACTGTGGGAAAACGTCTTATGCGGACAAATAGCAACCAGAGGTACGGAACTATGAAGAAGAGAAGGGGAAAGAAGAGAGAAGAAGCAGGAGCCACCAGGAGGCAGGCAGGGTCTCGTCCACCATGAAGAAACTTCTAGATTTCTGCTTCTCAGACAGCATAGAAAAAATATCTATGTCCAGTTTCTTATTTGAGGGAACAAAGTACAAATTCGGGTAAATTTCAAGGTGAACTAACAAAATAAAAAAATCTAGTCTCAGTACCATACCATGCTATATTTGCAAATTACAAAAATTCTATTAAGTCTTTGAATGCATGCTAATATTTAGTTAAGTAACATAATACTTTCATTGACAGAAATGAAAATTATGAATAATTTTGTAAATATCCAAGAACCAAGGCAGCAATGAAGTAGTGTTCACTTGTCTCAATTATCCTTAGCTCAGGCTTCTTTAAGCCAAATGCCAATAACATTCTTGATTGAATCATGTGCCTTGATTTAAAACAATCAATAAAAGAAAGAAACATTTTAGATGTAGAAAAGCTTTCTCATACAATTACCCTTTCTTGTCCTGTCTTGAAAATAGGGAAACTGGGCTGTGTAAAGTGTCCTGCCTTTTCAGGTGAAGGAACTATCTTTTGGAAATAGGTGGCCAAAAGGCATGTTGTTTGGTGTCATTTCTCCCATTTCCTATTTCCGGAGTGGCCAAAGTTATGAAGAATCTGGTATTTAATATCTATAAGCATTTTTGAAAGCCCACATTGCCTTGTTGCAACCAGGCAACTGTTTCGAAGTAATGCAGATTTATTAGCAGCTATTTTCACAAAGATTCTGTTTAATAACGTTGGTGTAGCCACTGTAATTTATTTGATTAATAATATTTGATCTGAACCCAAATGATGACTTCTTACATCTATGGCAGAACTAATGAACCGTGAAAGAAGAACCGTTCAGATGGTCACCAATAACCACTGCTTAGTTAATCCTTTAAATAAACTGGAGCGTAGAATGTGTCCCTTTGAAGTCATAAATAATGTATATTTTTCTTTTGACTTTTAATAAGCCAGTAGGGTTCATCTCCCAGTCTCCAAACACATATATTTTATTATGGGCCTCTGCAGTTTACTTTAATTAGTGTGTCTGAGTGCTTTGGGAGACTTAGCCCCACTGAAAACAAACAGAGTCTTACCATCTATAAAACATTAGCTCCCTTTGGTTTCTCCTGACACAGCGGGGGAGGCTCCGCGAGAAACACATGGTGTAAGTAAACACTCATAATTGCATTAGCATTCTCTGGTGGATTGGTAATTCAAGCTCTGCTCCCTGATATTGTAGGAGCAGTTAGAACAGGTTTACCCATCTTGTGGTCTGCTGGGGATTTCATCGAATTCCATGTGAGCAGAACTTAAGTAAGTGACAGATCTCCGGGAAGCTGTGTTTGCAGGAGGGAGGTTTGCCGTGAACTAGAAGCATGGGAGTGCTAGTATTAGCTTGCTTCTTCCCAGAAGAGCTTTGAGATTTTCTGCATCAGTTTGGCGTTCCTTCCCCATGTTCTTTAACACTGAGTTGATTTCAATCAATTTACTGGATGCGTTCACTCTGTTTATCATAACTGCGCAGCCCTTAACAGCTGGTTGATAAACATTTTAGGTTTCAGTCATTGACTCCAGATGATTCTGCTCAACAACCAAAGAGGCAGGCTGATTGCTGGTGGGATTAATGCATTCTTTAAAAAAATATTTAGCAGTTGAAGCTCCAGGTTTTTAGTAGCTCCTTCGTACATGCAAGTCTAGTGTAGGGTGTTGCTCTATGTCTTTCAGTTTACTGGTCTGCCATTGGCTTAGAATCATTCCTGACAAATGTATGTGGATGACCAGCAGGAATGCAAAATATTGCCTACTAGAAGACAAGCGATTGTCTTAGATACAATATTGGGCTACATCATTTTTCACAAATCATTTGTGTGTTTGAATGTTTGGACCGGTGGAGAACTGCTCAGTTTATTTGTTTTTGTATACTTCCCCAGGTTTTGTGTTTTTAAATAGTTAGGATTTACTTTGCTTTTGAATCTTTTTGTTTCATGGCTTTGGTTTATTTTGTCAATCATTGTTGAAAACAGGCAAACTCCCTTCGAATGTTAGATTGTCTCTTTGACACTTGTTACAATTCACCAAATCACCATTGTGATTGAAGTGATTAGCTACCTAACACGGTGTAAGCAACTCCACAATAGCCTTTCCCTCAAAGCATAATTCAAGAAATATGATCTTAACAATTTCTGGTGAAGGCATATGTTTAATTGACTTATATTTTTATTTATTAGAAGAAATTGAGTTTGTATCTTGGAATAATTAAATGTTAAAATCGTTAACAATTTACAAGTATTTCATTTCTACAAGGCCATCAAGAACATGAAGTATATCTTACTAATATATATTAAGAGCATATGTGTAAAATATTACTTTAATTAATATTAAGAAGTTATTAAGGATCTATATACACATATACTATATATATATAGTATATACTATATATGTATAAATCTTTGACATTCAGTGTATATCTTGTATTTAAAGCAGGCCTCAAAATGGACCAGCTCCTTCTGAAATGAGTAACCCCTCATGGCCAGTGGCTACCATTTTGGACAGTAAGATTATCCTTTTTCATATACATGTAAGAACTGAATGGCTAATGGATAACTACAGTGCAAATGGTAAAATAACCCATGTAATCCTCATTCCTACTGCATTCCTACTGCGTAGACCCTTTCTTAGCATCGGCCTTTTGGGGACTGACATTTCCTGTATCGTCTGTAAAATTTTTACTTCACTCTCTTAGACTTTGATGTCATTTTACCGATCTCTCTCACGTTCTCTCGTGAGAATTGTTTGAGTGCTATGCATAATACAGAATGCCAATTTCACATGGATGTCTGGGATGGCAAGCAGTGATGTTATTTGTGTGAGACTGACCCAAAAATGAATGAAAAAGAGTTATGCAGAAAAATTAACTTTCAAGTAGAGAAAGGAAATGAATTTGTTTCTGCTTGGGAGCTGCAGTTTAAGGGCCTGCCCTGCCTGTGCAGGGAATCTTGTCAAGGAAAAACGTTGAGGCTTTGATGCTGGAAATATCGGTTCAATAGACAGCAGAGAATCGTAGCTTTCATTTTCTTCTCCATGTCTCAACTTTTAGAAGTTAATTGACTTTCTATGTATAACATATTTTAAAAACATGTTCCACACACTCTCTGTAGCTCTGTAGGTTTTTGTAATTCTATTTAAGAAAAATTCATTCAAGGAGCCATGTTCTATTTAGGGGGAAAGAGCTAAGATTGAGTCTTACTGGTAGTCGACAGTTAGGCAAGTAAAAGTCAACTTGAAAATTTCCCACCCATAACCTGCTGTATATACAGAGATGTGCCTATCTGGTTGTAGCTATGTAATTTCAACCTACTCTGTGTGGATTGAGTGTACAGACTACAAATAGGCGCATATTTTCATGAATGTAAATTGTCAAAGCAAAACAAATTTGATGTTACAGCTAAAAACGAAGAGACTGTTGGGATATTCTTTAAAACATGTTAGTAAATTTGTAGGTTGACAAAAAGGACTGTATTATTTAATCTGCAGAGCTGTTGTTAATCAAAATGGATCCTTTCATTTATTAGACTTTTTTTTGTTGCTGGCAACAATTCCCTAAGGCTATAAATACTGTCGTGTTTTTATGAGAACACCCAAGCCTTTAAAATATTATTTAAATTGTTTATATATGTAAATTCAATGGTATGCTTGAAATTATTGTATGTGGCTTAACCTATATGACATGTAAACATATTTTAGATATAGTACATAGACTACAAATAAATGCATTATTTATAAAGTGAAAATATAGGTTATATTTAACTTGTAAAGTCGCCCACATATATTTTTGATGTCAGTCATGTGTTTTGAGGATTTTTTAAACACAAAATCTGACATGGAATTCACTGCTTATATATATTATATGTTTTTAAATATGTGATTAAGAAACCCTAGCCTTCCATATTGCCTTCTTGAAATGGTTTTGAATTAATGGTGGAAAAAGTAATCTGATGTATACTCTAAGAAGACCCAATTTCTTAGAATGAAAAAGCTTGATAATATAAACAAAATGACTTTTCTTAAATGCAGAAACTATTGGGTCATACAGTAAGACTATTTAAACTGAAATTCTGATGCATAAGTAACAGGATACTTTGAAGAGCTAGTTTTCAAGAGTAATTCCATTTGTAGAACAACCAGTGTTTTTCTACAACTTATATGAGCTTCATATGTATGTATTAGGAATATTTCAATATCATGGAGAAGATCATCTGTCTAAACTTTCAAGATTTGCATCTGATAACTAAATGGACAATGTTAAATGGTTCTTTGAGTGATATCCATAGACTCTCAGTGATTTCTTTAGCATTGGAAGTCACGTCTGCTCAGTGCTTGCCTCCTGCCAAGGCTTGAGCTACCTTGGTGATAAGCACACCCACTGGCTTAAGGAAGGTGCCTGAAAGACTCGAACGGTTGGTGAGAAATCAAAAATATGCTTTAATCCTGTGTTCATTTTCATATCACAAAAGGTACTGCAGAACGATTGGCATTCACAAAAGAAAAAGGCAAGCACAATTAAAAGCCAGGCTCCTAATCCCCTCTGCCTGGGTTTAGAACAAGAGCCAAAAGAAATAGTGTTTTAACAGGTACATGCACCCTCAGGGGGAAGCACACCCCGACCACCTAGCTGGTGAGATGAAAAGATAATAGGATTGAGTTGTATCAGTGGCCAACAAATTGTACTGCAACAGCTGGTGGCCGCCAAGAGGCCATAGAATCAGTGGGTGGCCATCAAAAACTGGAGTCTGTGACATTGGCTGGGTAAGTGATACGGCCAATCAAATGCTGTCTTTCTAAACAGCTTCTGCCTGAGCAGTGGCGACGTTCATGTCAGTGTGTGAGAAGACCTCAGAGTTGGGGCCTGACATGCGCAGAGAACCGTTTCCAAATGACTGAAGAGGCAGCCGGATCTTCTAACCACTAATTAGCCTAATTGACACCAAATGGAAGCAGTGACTCAGCTATTGCAAAGGCACAGCCTAATGGCGGTGTTGTACCTCAGCGCTGAATGAGAAATGGTTATTAACTGCGCCCTGTGTAAGAGAAACTGCTACATTATATCAGTGTTGGGGGAAGTTTACGATTAAAGCTTACATTAATCTGTCAGCTTGCCCCGCCCTGCTATCACTGGCAAAGTTGGGTTGACGGATTTAATCTCTGCTTCTGCCACAATGGGGATTTGGCAGACAGGCTGAATCACAAGCCCCAGGGTTTCTTGAGTGAACCAGGGCCACCAAAGTCAACCTGCAGCTGAAGAGAAGAACCAGGAGGAAACTCAGCGGTGAGCAGTACTGCGAAAGTGTTCGCTAAAGCAGATGCTAACTCATCTTAGTGTTACACTCCCAACACGGGAAAGTCATATTAACAATCAGTAGCATTTTGTTTTCTATTCAAGCTATTGGTTTTCAGCTGATAGGTAGGGCAAATGTTGAGTGAAATGTCTTCTAAAGAAAACAAACAAAACAGAAAGAGAGTCCTCCCTAAAGCCTGTGTGCTGGAGTCAATTAACTACAATTTACAACTAAGCACAGGAAAAGTCAACTAACTTTAGCTGGAGTTAACTTCTTATACTGAAAAGACTAATTTCTGCAAATAACAGGAAGTGGACAATAACAGGCATAGCTGCTGCTCTCCAGAAGGGCTATAGTTTTCTCCTTCCCTGTAAACTGCTGGATTTGACTACTTCTTCTTAAAGATTGCGTCTTTCTTATGTAGGTATAGAGCAGGAAGCTGGGGAGAACTTGGACTGGTCACTTGGGTATTTAGCTAAATAAAAAAGGCAAGAGTAGCTAGCTGGTGAGTTGCCTTCGCTTGTACTATTTTGAAATATTTTAATTCTGAAAGAAGTCACCTGGCTTTCAAAAGGCATAAGTAATTAAAAAACAGGCTAAGACCTTTAAAACTGATTGGAGAAGCCGGGTGGTGATGGCGCACATCTTTAATCCCAGCACTTGGGAGGCAGAGGCAGGCGATCTCTGTGAGTTCTAGGTTAGCCTGGTCTACAGAGTGAGTTCCAGGACAGGCTCCAAAGCTACAAAGATAAACCCTGTCTTGAAAAACAAGCAAAAACAAACAAATAAGCAGAAAATGGATTGGAGAAAGTTCGTTGAGGAAAAAGGAAGATGGTGGTGATTATGTTATAGCAACTATAACCACAAGTCATGGAGATTTAACTTGGTATGGAAGGATAAATAACGTTCTGGTCCCTAATATGACCCATAATTGGATATAAATATAGGCAGGGTCCATGCTGGCCATGAGATGTGTTCTAAGTGAGCATTTTCCATTCAATTAGACATAAAAATACATTTATATTCTGGAACAGTAAGAGTTTGCTCTTACACCATCCATTCGTTCATCTGGTGAACATCCCTGTGGCATAGATCCCTAAACCAGAGCATAGATTAGCCAATCAGACAGCAATTTATAGCTTCAAGAAGGATATTTCCTATGAAAATTATGGAAAGCATTAAGAGCTTAGGGGTTTGGAAAACAGAAGGAAGAACCCTGGGAGCCATGCATGCTTTTAAGGAAATGAAGTTAGTGAGTTGTCACTTCCTAAGCTTCACTGATCAGAACACTTGAAAATGATAGCTTGGTTGCTTCCTGGTTTTCTAGTTGGAACAAGGCTGTGGAGATCATATCAAAGGTAACATGTATTATCTATTATTAAAGAGAAAAACTGCAGAAGACATATTAGGTGAACAGAAAATTAAGTAATGGAATTTGCTGCACAGTTCTGAGCCAGGCACATTTATTAACGGCCACTTTTCAATAAGGTTTTTGCCTACAGGTATGTCTGTGCGCCATGAGCATTCCTGATGCCCACAGATGCCAGGAGAGGGCACTGAAAGACCTGGACTGAGTTATTAGATGGTTGTGAGCTGATGTGTGGGTTCTGGGAATCCAATCTCGGTCTTCTAGGAGGACAGCAAGTGCCCTTAACTGCTGAACTATCTCTCCAGGCCCCACTGACTATCATTTTTCATTTGCTTTATTGGCCTGTTGACACATAGATGCTAATGGCCAGGGTATTGGACTTGAAAGTTTGGAGGAACAACGACAGTACAAATAGCAAATATTTTGGGGAATTTTAGAAATATGTATTTTCTTTTAATAATTTAGCAAGCTAATTCTTTCCCTGCTAAATTGAGAAATCACCTGATCATGTCTTTTTCTATCAACAACTTTCATGTCAGTACATATTAAAATAGCTGGGGGTAATGATGGGCATTTTCTCCTGGTAAGGAGTTGCAGAGGGGAGGTGAATATTCATTTAGTTATTCAGCAAACATGTATCTACCTCTTCGCTGACACCTAGCTGTGCATTGACCATGTGGACCAACTTGTGAATCTAGAAGTCAAGATAGAAGGCGCTGATCATTGCACTGTTTGTTGAAACTGTGCTTTCAGGAATAATTACAGCTTCTTAGCTTTCCTTTTGATTTTATCTTTGTGGTAGGAAATAAGCTCCTACTGCTTATTCTGGTATGAAAAACATTCATGGTGGTGCTTTTATTTCCAGTTTTTCCATTTCCCCCACAGGTAACAAGAATATCAAATGTGCAATATGGCAACAGGACAAGAGTCTTTAATATCTTGAGTTCAAATTAAGAAGCCCAAGACCAAAAGCATAGTTTAGCAATTGACCTCAGCTTACTAGAGGGGAGAAGGATGCAATAGGCAGTGGGTAAGGATTTCCAGGTCCCCATTAACCATTGGGGTGTGGGGGGGTGACAAGTTTAGGTGTCTCTAACTTCCATCTGTGTTTTTAAGGTCTCTATGAAGGGAGATGCTGGCAGCGGCTTGTGGATGATCTCAGGATGAGGGTGTTTACTTCCCCTCCTATGTCTGAAAACACTGTGTCTGAAGGCTTTGTGTGGAGACCTTCAAATGGGCCAGGACAGACATATGTTCTCCAAAGGAAACTGGTAGATGACACAGACCAGAGCTACGCTGCTCCCTGCTCTGGAGAAATGGGTGTGAACCACTTCCCAGCACACCACTGGCTGTGAGAGATTTAGTATCTCTGTGAATCACCTGATCCAGGCAACCACAGTATGACGGTTTCAGCCCTTAGCACTCGGTGGCTCAGAGAATGAAAATCCAGCCTAAACCATTTAGTCGCTGGGAAGCTCGGGCACTGCAGTTGCTGGGTGATGACCCAGGCACAAGGAACATGGCAATTGTAGATCTGCGTCACTCTCCAGTCGTTAGCCTGAGGAGAGCAAAACCGCATGCAGCTCGGAACTTGCGGTGTTAAACAATGCATCTCATTGTGTGGGCCAGGCCCAGCAGTCAAACATTTCTTGAAGTGAGGTGCCATTGAAGGGGAAACAGTTTCTCAGAATGAGGAAGAAAAGGACAGCAAAAGTGTGCTAGAATTTACAATGACCCCTCTTGGAGCAAGTTGCCAGGAGGGATAGTTCCGTCAATCTCCCTGAGAATGTTTCTCTGTGTATGGATCTGAGTCTTTGCTGGCTGCCATTGACATCCCAGGCTAACGTGGCTCTACTTCTGGGACTGTTCTCCAAGTTGTCCGACTCAGTGACCTTCACACTTCTGACTCCAACTATGTTTACTTGGATGTTGTGCTAATGTCATTTTTCATAAACATTGTACCTGGAAGACTGTAGACAACCCTTGGCTTCCATATACTTTGGGCTGTAGGTACCAAATGTTTATTGACTTTTAACCAAAGATATTTAACCTTTCTGTTTGTTGTGGCCGTTTTATAACTTCTTGAGCAAGTTTAAGGAGAGAAGAAAGTTAGAATGACTATGTATTTAATTGCAGGACATTTTATAGTTCTATATAATGTAAGAATAGAAAACAGCATAAAATTATATGATCCTGAGGAAATGGCATAAGGGAAAACTGAGGTCTTCATTTTCTAATGGACACACTTGTATTGTCTGAATTTATTATAATAAATGTAAATATTAGTTCAGAACCACTCCAGTTTCAATTTTGCCTGCTCCTCTCCACCTGCTCCAGAAACAGAATGAAAGAGGCAGAGAACACAACATGTCACTTTTTCTATTTTCTTCCATCTTTCAAAATAAAAATGAAAACAAAAGAAAAGACGTAGCCAAAATAGCTTTATTTATTGACATTCTAGGGGATTGCAGGAATATTTTTCCCAGTAATATATAAAAAATTCTAAAAATTCAAGTTTCAGTTGAAAAAAATTGAGAGCAGATTCAGAAGCTCAAGTTTCAACCATTCTAGACTTACGCACCTTTTAACGAGATGAAAGTAGCATTTTAAAGTCTCCGCGGTCAGAAAAGCAGTTTGAGGTGTGCGGTTACCATACTGCCTCAGCTTTTTGGCTGGAGAGCTATTTCAGATCTCTTTGTGGTATGTTTGGCAATACACTTAAAAGATTATTCCTTAAGCTGCTAATAATCCGGCTCCAGGCAATTTTCTGTCTGTCTGTCCTGTCGCCTATTCTTCCTTTGGTTTTCAAAAAACCCCAAATGAACAACGTGAAACACAACAACAACAAAAGGAAGACAAGGTAATCCTCTTCTGCGTTCTCCTGACTTTCAGACAGTTCTGAAGTTACTAGAAGGCTAATGTACTCCAGGTCCACATCACCACTGATTTGTAAACCCCTTTCCGGGGCCGCCAGGTCTAGGACAGGAGGTGGGAGGTACTGGAGAGTGGAGTCCTTGTGGAAGCTCCGTGGCTTCCTCTGTGTTTTTAATCTGTCTGTTTCAGGGTTCTAATTTAGATTAGTGAAGACAAATCTCTTTTGAGTTTTAAGTTTGGTTTTCTGTAGGTTCCCTTTATGGGACGTGGCTCTAAGGAGTTTGGCTAGAGACAAAACTAATGTGGGGGGCTGTAAGGTAGAGGCAGCCTACACGGAATAAAAGCCTACAAGTGCTGGCTTCCTCATTGCTGAAGGCCATTTACCCAGGATCCCTATTCTTCAGGAAACAGATTTTACACACACACACACACACACACACACACACACACACACACACACACA